>JAQIUQ010007421.1:0-107500 GCA_030378365.1 Hybognathus amarus | reverse complement strand
ACTCAATTTATTTTGAGAGAACCTCAGCTTTTAATTTAAGTATAATATTTGTATTCATTTAGAGTAAAATAGTAAACTGTTTAGTGGAAACCGGCCTTTTTTACTGTATTTTATTATTTGAATAATATAATTTGCCAATTTGATGGATGAATGGTTGGATGGAAAGAACTATGGATGGATGGATGGATGGATGAATGGATGGAACAAATGGATGGATGGATGGATGAATGTATGGAACAAATGATGGATGGATGGATGGATGGATGAAATGGATGAATGGATGAATGGATGAATGGATGGAACAAACAAACAATGGTTTGAACAAATGATGGAAAGATGGTTGGTTGGATGGATGGATGAATGAATTGAACAAATGGTGGATGGATGGATGAATTAATGGATGTATGGATGGATGAATGGAACAAATGGTGGATGGATGAATGAATGGATGGATGGATGGATGGATGGATGGATGGATGAATGGAACAAATGATGGATGGAACGAACGATGGATGGATGGATGGATGGATGAATGGAACAAACAAACAATGGATTGAACAAATGATTGAAAGATGGTTGGTTGGTTGGTTGGTTGGTTGGTTGGTTGGTTGGATGGAATGAATGAATGAACGAAAGATGGATGGATGGATGGAACAAATTATGGATGGATGGATGGATGGATGGAACAAACAAACAATGGATTGAACAAATGATGGAACGATGGTTGGTTGGATGGATGGATGGATGGATGGATGGATGGATGGAATGAATGAACAAAAGATGGATGGATGGATGAATGAATAAATGCATGGATGGATGGATGGATGGATGGATGGATGGATGAATAGAACAAATGATGGATGGATGGATGAATGGAACAAGTGATGGATGGATGTATGAATGGATGGAATGAACAAACAATGGATGGAACAAATGATGGAAAGATGGATGGATAGAATGTATGAAAAAAAGATGGATGGGTGGAAAACTATGGATCAATGGATGGAAAGGAATGTTAGAAAAATGGATAGATTTAATGAATGGATGAATGAATGAATGAATGAATGAATGAATGAATGAATGAATGAAATGAATGAATGAATGAATGAATGATAGATAAACAATGGATGGATGGGATAAATGATGGATGGATGGATCATGGATGGAACAATTTAACGAAGAATATTGGTAGAACAATAGATGGATGAAACAAATAATAGATAGATAGATAGATAGATAGATAGATAGATAGATAGATAGATAGATAGATAGATAGATAGATAGATAGATAGATAGATAGATAGATAGATAGATAGGATCTGAGTGATGTTTCCATTGTCAGACTGCATGTCACACACGTCTTCTTCCATCCATTATTCCACGTCATATTATGAATTTGACCCAGTAACTTCTAAAAGCTCATCTGCGTCTGTCTCTCATCTATATTTAATCTCTCTTTCCACCATCCAGATCATTTATTATTGAAATAAGCACCTTTTAATGTCTGTCTGGGCCTGTGTGTGTGTGTGTGTTTATGGGGGTCAGGCCTCCCCAGTCCCAACAGACCCTCTTGACTGTGACATGACGCAATTTGAAGGTTCAGACCAGGTTTATTGTGGTGAGTTATCTAGGCACAGAGATGATGTCAGTGCTCTTATACCCTGGAATACAGAGAGAGAGATGGGTGGAGCTCTGTAGTGACATCACAATCAAATCGACCAATCAGGTGTCAGTATCCAAGTATAAGTGTAGCAAGCTCCCCAAAAAACCCTCTTCTCTCTCTTCTTTCCACACTTCCCATGTGTCATGACATTAGAACTGGAAAGTTTGATTCATCTGCATGATCAATCAAGACGTCCATTAAAAACTCGCTTGCATGATCTTTTTGTGGATTTTTTTCCTATATTAAAATGTTTAATTAAAAGGCTAAATTAAGATCGCTGTTAATTATTTATTGATTTATTAATATTTTTGACTTATTTTTGATATGTATATGCATGTATGTGATATCAAAAGTATAAGGTATATATTTACATATTTGGATATATATTTAATATCATCAAAACGGTAATATATATATATATTTTTTTTTTTAATATATTTTTTTATTTTCTTTTATTTTCTTTTTTTTAGCTTGTGCAACAATACATTTGACCAATCTGTTTTGAGCGTCCATGTTTAAGAGTCCAAATAAGGGTCTGTGTGTTTTAAGGGTCTATTTTATGAACAATTTCAACATAATATTTTTCATTTCATTTGATCCCTCCCATGTGTCATTCATATTTCCATTAGCACTGGCACAGCCCGGAGCCCTGAGCTTTGATAGGCTTTTAATGGCCACACACACACATGCTGACAGCCCTTCTATGATCCCTCCCTCACCCTCTCTCTCTCTCTCTCTCTCTCTCTCTCTCTCTCTCTTACTTCCTGGCTTGGCACACAGTACCCTTGAGAGCCACCTTCCCTCCCTCCCTCTCTCTCTCTCTGTATCTTCTCCTGCTCTCCATCACTCAGCCACACACACTCAGATGAACCCGGCGTGTGTATGAGGGAGGACGAGATGTGTCATGGTGTAGTCGGCTGCTTTATGTGACTGTTGTTTAAGTGTGTGTTGAGACACTCGGCTGCCGCTGTCACTCTCATCGTCCTGGCCAGCAACATGTTCCGCCGAACCAAGAGGTAAATGAGAGAGAGAGAGAGAGAGAGAGAGAGAGAGAGGATTATTTGGCTTTCTCTTGCAATAATGACTCATCAGTGTGTGCTGCTTGTGTTTGGTTTGATTATTGCTGATGTGATGATGATTTTGTTATTTTTGGTGATGATGGTGATGCGCTGTGATTGTTTACACTGATGTCATCGTCTCCTCTGCGGTTTGCGTGGAGGGGTGACAGCTTGTGTTTTGCAAGTGTGTTTGCATGCGTGAACTCATTCTGGTCTGATCTTTCTGTTTAGGTAGTGAGAGACTGATATATTGATCAGGGTGATTAATTGGTCACTTGTTATATTGCCATTTTGAGATATTATATTATATTATATTATATTATATTATATTATATTATATTATATTATATTATATTATATTGCCATTAATATTATATTATATTATATTATATTATATTGCCATTAATATTATATTATATTAGGTCCAGAATTGACTTTTTGCCACACCTGCCAATGATGAAAAAAATTACAGCACATAAATGTTTCATTGACAACAATTTTTTTAGGGCTGTCAAACGATTAATCGCATCCAAAATAAAAGTTTGTGTTTACATAATATATGTGGGTGCACTGTGTATAATTATTTTAATACACATGCATGTATATTTAAGAAACAAATATTATTTATATATAAAATATTTATATATAATATAAATTATATATAAATCTATATACAGTATATACATGAAAATATTTCTTAAATATATACAAGAATGTGTGTGTATTTATATATATAAAATAATTATACACAGTGCACCCACTATATTATATAAACACAAACTTTTATTTTGAATCATTTGAACAGCCCTATTTTTTTGCATTATTTACTTAATAATAATAATACTTTAAAAAATACCCCCACACACACACACACATATATATATATATATATAATGCCATGTAAAGTAATTTATTTATCATGAACTTATTTTTTATTGAACATGAGCAGCATCTGTTTCTAAGTCACAAAATTTCAAAATATTGTAATAATTTTATGAAAATGTAGTTTTTAATGTAAATTATAAGAGTAATGATGCTGAAAATTCAGCTTTGCATCGCAGCGAATGAATTACATCAATGAATCATCCGATTGTTCAGAGATATTGACCGGTGCTGATTATCTCAAAATTGTACATTATCGACATATTTAATGAGCCTCTCTTAGAAACAGTTTATTGCCCTTAATAATTATATTGGCCTTCAGCTTCTTTGTTCTATATTGTATTTTTGGTATCTGAAATCTCACATTGATTAAGCACTAGGTTATAACTGCTATTGATTGAATTTATGTAGCTCCTGGTAAACTGTACATAAACACACACACACATGCTTTTGGCTGTGTTGACATGAGCGGATGAGCTGCTTATAATATGTGTGTTTATGTGTTGTACATATGCCTGGTGTGGCTGTTGCGTGTGTGTCTATTTGTTTTTATGTGTGATGTTGTGTGTGGGAGAGAAGAGATTAAAGTGGCTTTGAACATGCGTGTGTGTGTGTGTGTGTGTGTCACAGTGCGCCTTAAATAACAGACTGTCTCTTTCTCTCTCTCTTTCTCTCTTCATCTCAGTCTGTCCCCCATGGCGCTCCATTCTGTCTGTACTGACGCTGTTGGGCTTAGATTAGTCACATTCTGCTGTGTGTGTTTGAGTGTGTGTGTGTGAGAGAGAGAGGGCTTATGAATAGTTAAAGTTCAATTATTTTGTTCTGCACTGCAAAAAGATAGATTTACTTGATATTAAAGGAGATGATGGTTCACCCATAAATCCCCACTGAACCTGATGTGTTATTATTCATGTTAATAAGATTTGCTCAGTGAGATTTTCTGTGAACTGATGACAGCCGTTGACCTAAAGGGGTCAAGGTTTGACGGTGTGTAACTGTATCATTCTGGATCATATTTCATCATTAACGGCCATTCAAATGTGTCTGTGTGTGTTCTGATTAAATACATTTATAGCATACACACATTTTATAGAGGTTTATAAAAAATACGGTTTTACTAGCTGTTTTCGCAGGTTTTTGAATTATTTTTTGAATTTTTTTAATTTTTTGTTTTTGTTTTGGGTTTTATTTTTTGTTATTCGTTTTTATTAAATTTTTTATTGTTTCATTTTTTATTTTGTTTTGTTTGGGGTTTTATTTTGTTTTGTTATTTTTTTAATTACATTTTTTATTGTTTCGTTTTTTTATTTTGTTTTGTTTGGGGTTTTATTTTGTTTTGTTATTTGTTTTTATTTAAACTTTTTATTGTTTTGTTTTTTATTTTGTTTTGTTTGGGGTTTTATTGTTATTTGTTTTTATTTTTTATTGTTTCAGATTTTTAATTTTGTTTTGTCTGAAAGTGTGAAATGGACTAAAAATTGTCCTTGTTTGTGCATTTGATCTCACAGCTTGGGATAGTCACTGAATAAAGTGCTTGGGATTGTGCATGAAATGAAATTTGCCTTGCTAGACGCGTTTGTGCTTATGCTTGTGTTTAGATGATGTCTCAGGAAAGTGTGTGTTTTAATATTTTGGCACTGTCTCTCTGAGTTTAGTACTTTCCTTTTGTCTGTCATTTGGGACGTGCTGCTCTGGGCCTCAAATGTTTTTATGGAAGAACACAGATGGAGAGGGAATATGAATGAGAGGGAGAACGGGAAGTGTAGAGCCCGGGGAGATGTCTTGGCCTATATTTGAGAACGCTGGAGTGGGTTAACTGAGTTCCTCTCTTAAACACCTGCTCTCTCTCTTCATCTCACTTTCCAAGTTAGTCATCATTATTGAGCATTTTAACATCATGCAAACTCATATGATATTAAAACTGATATTAAAGGCAGAACAGGAAAGAAAAACACGTGTGGGACAGAGATTCTTCAAGGGCGAGTTTTTTCACCAGAACATTTTTTCACCACAGCATTCTTTAGAAATGTTGGCCCATATTGATTGGATAGCATCTTGCACTAAGGGGCCTGAAAGTGTGCCAAGAAAACATCCCCCACACCATTACACCACCACCACCAGCCTGCACAGTGGTAACAAGGCATGATGGATCCATGTTCTCATTCTGTTTACACCAAATTCTGACTCTACCATCGGAATGTCTCAACAGAAACCGAGACTCATCAGACCAGGCGACATTTTTTCAGTCTTCAACTTTCTAATTTTGGTGAGCTCTTGCAAATTGTAGCCTCTTTTTCCTATTTGTAGTGGAGATGAGTGGTACCCGGTGGGGTCTTCTGCTGTTGTAGCCCATCCGCCTCAAGGTTGTGTGTGTTGTGGCTTCACAAATGCTTTGCTGCATACCTCTGTTGTAACGAGTGGTTATTTCAGTCAAAGTTGCTCTTCTATCAGCTTTAATCAGTCGGCCAATTCTCCTCTGACCTCTAGCATCAACAAGGCATTTTAGCCCACAGGACTGCCACATACTGGATGTTTTTCCCTTTTCACATCATTCTTTGTAAACCCTGAGAAATGGTTGTGCTGAAAATCCCAGTAACTAAGCAGATTGTGAAATGCTCAGACCGGCCCGTCTGTATAAAGTATAAAACTGTATAAAATACAAATATAAAGCTGTGAAACAGTCGAGTCTGCTATAAAAATGAAAATGATAGACAAAACTAAAACCTTCACATGGCAGAACCGCTGTCTGAGATGATTCAGAGATCTCCTGGTATCATTCGGCACACGACTCCTCTCAGGCCTGAAATCACACACCTCAGTGACAGCGTGTGGAAGCAAGCGCAGATCTCAGGAAATGAAAGCACAGCAGGAAATATTAAAGGCGTAATCTTGTTTGTTGGCGACAGTGACTTTCAGATAATCTGTCAGATTATAGTTTGAGTCAATGTTGATCCTGGGATGCGGGAGAATTTCGGGAATCAGTTAGATGACATCTGAGGACACAAGTAATCCTGAACATTCATTCATAAAGGGATTCCCAGCATGACAGCCACTGATTTGTATGGAAGCTTGTTTCTGCTATGAAAACTTTAAAAGGTAATTGGGACACAATTCTAACTTTAGTTTAGTTTATAACTAACAATTCTGACTTTTTTTCTCACAATTTCTCACTTTTATAATTCTCACCATTACTCACCATTACTCACCAATACTCACCATTCCCAGTTTATAAATGGCAATTTCCAGTTTATAATTCAGAATTCCAAGTATTAACTTTCTATTCTCAGTATATAACTTCTATTCCAGATTCCCAATTTATATTTCACAATTCTGACTTTCTTTTCAAATTCCCAGTTTATTACTCACAATTCTCAGTTTATAAATCACAATTCCTAGTTTATAACTTTCTATTCCCAGTATATAACTCGCTATTCCCAGTTTCTAACTCACAATTCCAAGTATATAACTTGCTATTCCCAGTTTCTAACTTGCAATTCCCAGTTTCTAACTTGCAATTCCCAGTTTATAACTTACAATTCCTAGTTTATAACTTTCTATTCTCCAGTATATAACCTGCTATTCCCAGTTTATAACTTAAAATTCCCAGTTTATAACTCACAATTCCCAGTATATAACTTGCTATTTACAGTTTATAACTCACAATTCCCAGTTTATAACTTACAATTCCAAGTATATAACTCAATTCCCAGTTTATATTCTCAATTTATAACTCGCGATTCCCAGTTTATATCTCACAATTCTCAGTTTATGTCTAATAATTCCCAGTTTATATCTCACAATTCAGAATTTTTTTCTCCCAATTCTCACTTTATAACTCACAATTCCCAGTTTACTACTTGCAATTCCCAGTTTATTGCTCCCAATTCTGACTTTTTTTCTCAGTACCCAGTTTACAACTCTCAATTCCTAGTTTATTACTCCATTCCCAGTTTATAACTCACAATTCTGACATTATACTCACAATTCCCAGTTTACTGTATAACTCGCAATTCTGACTTTTTTGTCATTACTGTCCACAAACAATAATTGTTCTGTCATCAAGAGATTAAATTGCTATTATAATGAAATTGATGAATACAATCATGTGTTAACATTAAGCAACATTATCTTTGTTTCAGACCCTTATATCGATGTATTCAGAAACCCGAGCGCTGATGTCGTAAGTGTTTTTGAGGTCTTGCAGCATTAGCGGCGACTATATTTCAATTCAGTCTGTGCAGAGAATTATCTATTGAGCTGACTTTTGTCCTTAAATTTAATTTAGCTGATAGTTGTTAGATAATACATATAGCCCACATGCTGGATTGAATTAATCGTATTACAGTACCTAAATCCCAGTGAAACTGCTCAATACGCCAGTGCTGTTAGGAATGAAACTTTAATGTGAACCTGACATTACTGCCAATTTGGCTGAGGTTTAAAGACTGCATACATTAGATGATCACAGCATTTTATATTAAAGAAAACCCTCTACATGGAGATTTCACTGACTGATCAAACACACTTGACCAGCTAATCAAAGTTTCACATCACAGGCAGGTCTTCAAACGCCATCACGACTCATTGCAACATTGGCCAGATCTCTGAGCTCTGTGTTTAGAGAAGTGTCAGGGACCCCGCTTGCTGGAACACGGGGCCGAAAGTGTAAACTTTAACCCCAATCTGCTGATCTTTACAAGCACAGCATTTATCATATATACATTTTTATTTTTCTCGCAATTTCCAATTTATAACTCACAATTCCCAGTTTATAACTCGCAATTCTAACTATTTTCTCGCTATTTCCAGTTTATAACTCACAGTTCCCAGTTTAAAACTCACAATTACCTGTTTATAACTTGCAATTCTAACTTTTTTTTCTCACAATTCCAGTTTAAAACTCACTATTCTGACTTTTTTTCCTCACAATTCCCAGTTTATAACTCACAATTCCCAGTTTATAACTCACAATTCTCATTTTTTTCTCGCAATTCCCAATTTATAACTCACAGTTCCCAGTTTATAACTCGCAATTCTATTTTCTCACTATTCCCAGTTTATGACTCGCAATTCCCAGTTTATAACTCTCAATTCCCAGTTTATGACTCGCAATTCCCAGTTTATAACTCTCAATTCCCAGTTTTTAACTCAAAATTCTCATTTTTTCTGGCAATTCCCAATTTATAACTCGTAATTCCCAGTTTATAACTCGCAATTCCCTGTTTAGAACTCTCAATTCCCAGTTTGTAACTCAAAATTCTGACATTTTTCTTACAATTCCCAGTTTATAAATTGTACTTTTAACTTTTTTCTCACTATTCCCAGTTTATATCTTAAAATTACTAGTTTATAACTCCCAATTCTAACTATTTTCTTGCTATTCCCAGTTTCTAACTTGTAATTCCAACTATTTTCTCGCTATTTCCATTTTATATCTCACAATTCCCAGTTTATAATTTGCAATTCCCAGTTTATAACATACAATTTACTTTTTTTCTCACAATTTCCCAGTTTCTATCTCACAATTTCATATTATTTTATTTAGACTAGTTGAATGGACTTTTTAAAAAATTGCAAATCCCTAATTTGACCACAGGTGTATCTTTTCTTCTCTTCAATGTAATCCGGCTGAGAAAAAAAAGATGTTACAGATCCTGTAGCTAGAGGACATTAGAGATATTTAATTTAAAGTCAGTGAGTCTAACATCTGAAACGGGGCCATATTTCGGTTTTTAATGAATTGTCGGGACACTGGGACGGACCCACCTTGTAAAACCAGGACATCCGTTCGGTCATCCTGTTTAACAGTCCTTTTTGTCCTCCTTTGCGCCGAGACAGACTCCACTGCCATCAGAGTCTATATTTATCCCATCACCTCTAAACCTCTCCTTCACCCATTCATCTTCACACTCATCTATTCCTCCTTTCCTTCTCTTTCTCCAAACTGTGCACACACCAGTCTCTGCTCTCAGTACTCACACCCTATTGCCAAGTTTTAAAGCATGTCATTGTTTTTGTGAATCTATTTGGTGACTCTAGGGGAGCAGAATCTGTTGGGAGAACAGCACACCTGCACCTAAACACAACATCTGTTAGTGAGCAGTCATGCAGAGAAGCAGATGAGTGATGAGAGAGGGAGCTGGAGACACTGTATGAAGATGAGAAATGTAACCGGTGATGAAGTAGTCAGCTTTAAGTGTCCCGTTGCTGAGCAAACCTGATTGCATTAGTGAATTGACTGCTGCTCTGCAAGATAGTGTTGTGTGTGTGTGTGTGTGTTGCGTATTTTGTTGAATCCTGTGTGGTATGTTGGGTTTATTAGTTGTTAGTCTTCAACCTCAATCCCAAAAACGTTCATTTTCTGGTTGTCATATACTCTCGTTAAGTTACAATTGTAGTGAGCTAGTACATGCTAATGTATAAACCTAAATAGCTAACTGTTTTCACGTTATGTACGGTTCTTGTTACGTACCACTATATTTATTTTAAAATCTTTTATATATCCCATCTATGGCATATTTAAGTGCCACATGAATGCTCCTCTGACGTGAGGTGGTCCAAAATGTATAAAAAACATCTTGGGACAAGGTTTTCACACTCGACAGTTGTCATTGTAAGACAGTTAGCTACTCCGTTTGTTTGTCTGAGATAGCAACAGTAACTAAGGGGGACGGGGCTTACCGTTTGGTCAATTCCCATAAAGCGCCGATAGGGTGGAAACTAAGTTCTGCGCATGATCTACTGATGACACACACATTAAAGGCCCACTGAAGTGCCTGAACACATAGCTTTGTTTGATGTGTTGTCGTAATTTCCACTAAAACAGGAAGCTACGGTGGGACATGTTGAATGGCTCCTCCCCCTTCTCAAAAAGTCAATAGCGTTCGTGGAAGCGAAGCCGAGCGCTGATGATACGTTGGATTCAATAGTAGATGTGTGAATAATAATAATAATCGACATACAATTGGAAAACGAATAAAATTCGAACGTTTGAGCAACCGAGCAACCCATATTGCTCTGTGACGTGTGAACGATCACTTTAGCCAGGTGCTATTTATAGCATAGTGGGCGGAGCTTTAGATTCTAGAGAACATTTGATTGGTTTCATTTTGGGTAGTATGCTGGGTTGTTTTAACCCAAATCTGGGTAAAATATGGACAAACGCAAATGTTGGGTTAAAAATGTAATTTAAAATTTTAACCCAACTTCAACTTTCACTTTCAACTGTAAAATTTTTAATTACATTTTAACCGAACAGTTGGGTTTGTCCATATTTGACCCAAATTTGGGTTGAAATAACCTAGCATTGTTTAGATTGTATAATGGCTCAAATACTAATAAATTGACTAGCTAGCGCAAACCTTAGTAAATCACCTTGCATGATTCATTTACATACTTTCCTCCCATAAATGTTGCGTCTGAAAGGGAAACTCTTACACATTAAATAATGCTGAGTTATTCGAACCCAAATTTGTGTAAAATGTGGACAAACCCAAATGTTGGGTTAAAAATGTCATTTCAGTTTTTACCCAACTTCAACTTTCACTTCCAACTGTAATTTTTTGATTGCATTTTTTAACCCAACACTTGGGTTTGTCCATATTTGACCCAAATTTGGGTTGAAACAACCCAGCATTTTTTAGAGTGTACAAATGCTTATGCAATAAGGTCAACCTAAAAATATCTGCACTCTAAAAAATGTTGGGTTATTTCAACCCGAATTTTGGTCAAATATGGACAAATTTTGGGCTAAAAATTGAATTTAAAAAATGTACATTTGAAAAGTTGGGTTACAATTTGAAATGACATTTTTAACCCAACATTTGGGTTGTCCGTATTTGACCCAAATTTGGGTTAAAAAACCCCAGCATTGTTTAGAGTGTGTCCACGACTTTTCAGAGCTAATTTTTCACTCCATGTCAATCCTGACTGAAGTTATTTAACGCCAAAAGAGGATTTGCGCTGGCACAAGCTGTTCGTAAATCTGTCCTATATAGTCTAAAATGTGATTATTAGTCTTTACGGGAGTTGCTCCGTGTCCTTTGAGAGTCTAAGGAGGTGTTAATGGGGAGCTTGACGGGTCATTCTCCATGGCAACCACTGAATTAACCCTTTAACCTTGGGATGACCAGACTTCATTCAGCAGGGAAATGATCTGTTTAACAAACAACACAAGCTCATGTGTGAATTGTGTTTGCTCATCAATGCTGGGATGGGATTGAGTCTCTATAGGTGTGATCTGTTTCTGTTCACAAGTCATGTGCCGTGGACGTTTTGCTTTACGTTGCGTGTAAGCGGTTGCTATGGTAACTGATGACATCAGCTGTTTTGTATGTGTGAGAAGCCAATTTTACTAGTCATGCTGTTGTAGTGTTTTCCTTGTTTATAGTGGCAGCTTGTTGATCTAACTCTCCAGCTTTATTATTTTTTATAATAAACTGTAGTCCAATTCTTCAATATGCAGCTTTAGTGGTTCCCTTGAAGCCATGAAATGTGTGCTTTCCTTCAGTCAAATAATAATACGATAATGTTTTTTTTCTGCATGGGAGATCGTTTGTAAGTGTTTTGATGAGCTTTTCCTGATGAATTGAACATTGGAAACCAACAATGATTCCTCCCGAAGGCCTGGCGGAGGCCGTATAAAGGATAAATCAGATGTTTGCTCTGCTATTGAAGCGATTCGCTTCACGAACACTGAAAACAGTCGCTTTTATTGAGAAGCGAGGGGAGCTAATGAAAGAGAGTTTGCTAAATGGGACTGTGCTGTTGAAAGCCAGTGTTATTGTTGCTGTTGTGTGTGTTTGTGTCTTATTTTTGGAGCTGTATAATGCCAGCCGTGATAGGCATCATCAGAAGAGCATCAGACGCTGTTGATTTCTCCACGGGTGGCCCCGTGTGTGTGTGTGTGTGTGTGTCGCCTTCCTGTCAGAGGTGTTTTTGATTTATTGCCCTCTTTGGATTCAGCTTAGATCCAGCATAGATCAAGACACACACATCGCCTCTCTCGACTACATCTCAGAAACTGGATATAACATCGGCCTGTCAGTCATGCTTTGTGTTTCAGAAATATGAACATCCTGTCTATAAGACTCTTCCTGTCTCCAGAGACAGTATATGAAAGTGATACCATATATCCATCCCTCTCTTCAGACAAATGTTTACTGTTCTGATTATTCATCTGACAATGATTGTTTTTTCATTCATGTCAGTGCCGTTATTAACTAAAACTTAAATGTTTTTTATTGAAATAAAGATAATATAAAATGTAAGTATCAGCTGAAAAACTTAAAAAGTTTGAAAAATAGAAATATTGTCATCTAATTTGAAGAAATAAAATGATTAAAACTGAAGTAAAAATAAATAAATTAAAGCTAAAGAGAATATGGTAACAGGTTTACAATAAGATCCCATTAGTTAATGCAATAACAATGAGCCATACTTTTGTTTCAGTATTTATTAATCTTTGTTAATGTTAGTTCATGTCAGCTCAGGTCTATTAAATGATATTCACAAATGATTAGTAAATGTTGAAATTAACATTTACAAAGATTAATAAATGCTAGAAGTAATTTTCATCGTTAGTTCCTGATGTAGTTAACTAATGTTAACAATTTTATTACAAAAAAATAATAAAAACAACATGTATCAAATGATCTAAACTAAAGGAAAATATTAATAAATACTACTAATTTGCTGTTGACTTTTTTTAGATGATCCCACTCAAGCTGGTCTGCGTGTAAACAGACTTTTCTTATATATTTCTATTGTTATGTAGTAAATGATTTAAATAAAAAAAATACAAATATATTTCATTTCAACTGAAAGCAGCCATAATTTAACTCTGTATAATAAGCAGTGAGATTTGGGGAAAAATAACCACTTTGTAACATCAAATTCAAATAAAAAAACAAACAATTGATCATGGAATAAATCATGGAATAAAAGCAATAAATAGCTGTAAAAGCAGTCATAATTTCACTCTGTTTCTAAAGTAAAGAATATATAAATATTTATAACTACTAAGAGAGAGATGGGAAGAGAGAGATCCAAGTTTTTTATTTCTTTATTTATACAATTTGGAAAAAGGAACCTCGTAGCATCAATATTTCAAATTCAATTTAAGAAAAGAACGAAAAAAACTTTAGATAATAAAATAATAAATAATTGTAAAAGCAATCACATTCATAAAAAACTTCTCACTGTAAAAAAATATTTTCATGATTAGTAATCACAACATTTTTTCTTAAATAATTTATTTAGTTCAGATAATATATAATTTTGAGTTTCTGGTGATTAAATTATTATCCTTCATTTTATTAACTCACTTTTTCCATTTAAATGAACTTAAAATTTTAAGGCAACCAGGTTACTTACTTTTTTAAGTTAAACCAACAATATTTTTCACAGTGTACTTAATTTTCCTTCAATTTAATTTAAGTTATCAATCCATAAGGTACATTTGGATTTGTTCATTTGTTTAATTTCATTTTTTCTTTTGTCAAATCAACTTAGATAATTTATGTGGTTCAGATAACACTATATTTTGAGTTTCTGTCTATTGAACCAATCTCCTTTATTGTATTAACTCAAATTTTCTCAAAATGCTCTAACTCAAAAACTCAAAGCAAAACCAAATATATATATATATATATAAATTTGGTTTTGCTTTGAGTTTTTTGCTATATATATTTTTTTATTTTTTATTTTTTTGAGGGTGTGAAAATTGAAAACTGAATCTTCCATCGTGTCTCCTCTTTGATCTCTGAAACTAAAGTAATCTCTTCATCTAAGAGAGAAAGAGAAAGAGATAGAGAGGTTTAAAAATAAAGCTTCAGGCGGAAAGAATTATTTGAAATTTTCACACAAAGTCATGTTTTTTTGTGATATGTGATACAGTGTGTGTGAAAGTGAGACCAAGATGCAGAGGCGCCAACAAGGAAGGTGGAGGGGAGAAATTCGACGTTTTATTATATCTCTGCTGGGCTTCTCTCTCTCTCTACACACACACACACACACACACACACACACAGGGGGTTTGAAGGAAGAACATTTACTACTTCCTGCAGTCTGATGCTAATGCGCTTCTGTTAAATATTTCACAATGAATGCCTGGGCTTCGTCTGTTCTGCTAGTGTGTGGTTTCTTGTCAGCGAGTATTAGACTTAGAGAATCGCATTCAGTCTGACAACTGTTCCCATTTAGCATACGCATATTTAAAAAGGTCCATCTCTTCCCCTCACATTGTGTTCTGTTTTCTTGAGATATCCTTTTAAAGTGGATACTGAACATCTCATTTCATTTGGAGGGATTTAGACTGCCATTTGCAGTTATTATGCATACAGAATCAGTAAGTGGCCACAGGATTATACTGTATTAAAAAGGGAGAACACCGAAATCTAGAGCACTTCTATTGAGACAGACTTCTTCACTGAGAGAAACGTAAATTTAAGATGTAATGCAAGCTTCAACACAGTGTGAGTGTAAAGCATAAAGCAAAGTTATATGGAGCAGAAACAAGAGCTCATGAATACTGATCAGACCCAGGCAAACTATAAGAGCTCATGCGTGGGAGTCTCAGCAAACCTGTCAAGAACATGTCCAGGTCATATTTCACCACTAAACCGCAAGAAATAAATCATATTTAACATATGGAGAGATTCAAATGACGTTATTGCATCTGCATGTTTCACTCATTCTCAATAGGGATTCTTATTATAATGTTGTTTTTTAATGGCGTAAAGGAATCTCTCTAATGACTGATACATGGGACAAAACATATCACACAGTTTCCCTGCCAATTGTATAATTTATTGATCATTCATTTATTCAAAAATACTAGCCAGCCACTTTATTTGATACACCTTGCTAGTATCGGGTTGGACCCACTTTTTTCCTTCAGAACTGCCTTAAAGGAGTAGTTCACTTTTAAAAAACTTTGCTGATAATTTACTCACCCCATGTCATCCAAGATGTCCATTTCTTTCTTCAGTCGAAAAGAAATTAAGGTTTTTGCTGAAAACATTACAGGATTTTCATATAATCTCCATGGACTTCAATGGGGACCAAACGGTTCAAGGTCCAAAAGACAGTTTCAGTGCAAACTGTTCAGAAGGGCTTTAAACGATTCCAGACGATGAATAAGGGTCTTATCAAGCGAAACGATCGCTCATTTAACAAAGTTTAAGTTTTATAAGCTCAAAATGAACGAATCTTTTCTTAGAGTCAACTCGTTCATTTCGTTCGTTGAATGAACCAAATGACACGAAAAAAGATTAGTTCATTTTGATGAACGAGTTCGAACAGGAGAGTCACGAACGCGCATCTCAGAACAGAGCAAGGCGAGCATTTGAGCTTATAAAACTTAAACTTTTTTATTTATTATTAAAATGAGCGATTGTTTCGCTTGGGGTCTTACCTCTTATTCATCATCTGGAATCATTTAAAGCCCTTTGACAGTTTACAGTTTGCACTGAAACTGTCTTTTAGACCTTGAAACTGTCTTTTAGACCTTGAATTGTTTGGTTCCCATTGAAGTCCATTATATGAAGAAAAATCCTGGAATGTTTTCATCAAAAACCTTAATTTCTTTGAACTGAAGAAAGAATGACATGGACATCTTGACATGGAGTATTCCTGTAAAAACTCTGACGACCGATGACGTATCGGGTTCATGAAGTGTTGTTCCATTTCGTTGGGGAATATTTCAACACCTTGGCCCTTGTAAATCTGTTTTAAGGGCCAAGGGGTACACTTGAAAATTCTGATTCTGAAATTCTGAGCCGACCATCTGAATGTCAGGAATCAAGACTCATCAGACCAGGCAATGTCTGATTTTCGTGAGCCCATGTGAAATGTAGTTCCTGGTGTGTGTGTTCTGCTGCTGAAGCTCTTCTTCAAAGTTCAGCATGTTCAGAGACGCTCTTCTGTAGAACTCCGTTGTAACGTGTGCTTATTTGAGTTACTGTTGCCCTTCTATCAGCTCAATCCAGTCTGGCCATTCTCTGACCTCTGTCACCAGGAAGGCATTTTCTCCCACAGAACTGCCGCTCACGGGATATTTCCTCTTTTTTGGCCCATTCTCTGTAAACCCTATCTGGCTGTGCATGAAAATCCCAGGAGATCAGCAGTTTCTGAAGTACTCTGGCACCAACAAACATGTCATGTTCAAAGTCACTTCCTTCCCCGTTCTGATGCTCAGTTTGAACTTCGAGCTACATGCGTAAATGCATTGAGTTTCTGCCATGTGATTGGCTAATTAGATGTTTGCATTAAAGCAACACCAAGTAACTTTTCTCGATGGTCGCCCCACAGGTTGGAAGCGGAATTGTCCATTACCGCTAGGCTAGGGTTGGGTACCGAAACTCGGTGCCAATAGGAAACCAGTTCTGATGTAAACGGTAGTAACCAGACCGAATAAGAATGAAAATTAGGTGCCTGATTTCGGTGCCTGAGACTTTGTGTCAAGAGGCGCACAAACGCAAAGTCTCTCGCTCTCTGACGTGCCGCGCACTATACGGTTTATTGAAGCACTGTCCGTTCTGTCTCGCATGCGCGCTCTTGTTCGTTTTCTTAAGTACCGTTTCAAGAATCGTTTAGGCACCGGAACCGTTTAAAAAATACCGAGTAGGTACTGGTATCGGATAAAACCCAACCGATACCCAATACCGCTGGCGAAAAATAATTTAGCCTACCGTCAGTCGCACGCGCACACTCGTTGTTTATCCAGGATCGGCTTTGGAACAAACGATGTCTACCGGCAAGGTAGAGTTTGTTGCATGATTTCATGAAAGTATTATGTATTGCGACATTAGTAACGAAGAAAATGACTATTGTCAAAATAATGACTATTGTAACGCTTGACATAAAGCAAGACAAAAATTAATTGCGATTAATCGCATCCAAAATAAAAATACATAATATATTTGTGTGCTGTATATAATTATTTTGTATATATAAATACATACACATGCATGTATATATTTAAGAAAATGAAAATTCATATAAAAAATATTTATATATATATATTATGTATTTATATGTATATACAGAATTTAAGTGCAAATAATTCTTAAATATATACATGCATGCATAGGTATTTATATATACAAAATAATTATATACAGCACACACAAATATATTATGTAAGCACAGACTTTTATTTTAGATGCGATTAATTGCAATTAACATTTGCACAGCCCTAGTAGTTTTCTTATGTCTCATTTGAACTACAGAAACGCAACCCGATCTGGCAATCTTACACAGCGCGGTTATAGCAGATATAGGACCGCATAGCCAATCCAGAAGCATTTCACCATGTTACGACTTAATGAACCACTGAAACCATTTTGGAAATATTATTTTAAGGTAAAAATCTTACTTAGTGTTGCTTTAATGAGCAGTTGCACCTAATAAAGGGGCCATGTTTAATATATATTATTCTATATGTTTGTCAGGAAAATACTGTTAGAATGCATAAATTGGAAGAAACTCCAAAAGTCTTTACAAATAGACATATTCTTTAAGAAAAATCTTATTTATTTTGATTCTGGGGTTAAAAATGTCTTGAATCAGTTCATGGGTGTATTTCTGTATTGTTTTGTGTTTTCTGCGACTCACACACACTGCTGATGGGAATCTATAGAATGAAATGCATCCAGAGGAAAGCAAAGCAAGAGAGCAAGAGACAGAAAAGATGGTCAGAAGGGATGAAATGGGAGGATCACTGGAGATTTCAGTCTGTACAACTCGCTCAAACACACACACACACACACACCTAGATCAGGAGTATTGAGCAAGTTTTCTACACTATGCAAATGGACTTTCTGATTATTGCATCATGTCATTAAATGAGGCTGTCATCTCCAGCTGTGTCTCGGGGAGTGTTATTGGACGTGATGAAGTCGTAACCAGCCAATCACAAGGCTGATTTGTCATGTGGAGGCTGTGGGCATTGTTGCCGTGGCAGCATGACATTTCACTTTCTTGTTTGTCTCTTGTGTTCGGCTTCAGTCGCTGTAACTTTATTCAGTCCCTGCATTTCTCTGAGGTTAGAAACTCTATTTTGAGATTACAAATGTTTATATTAAATATATGTATATATTATGTATATATTGTATCTATTATGTATATATGTAGCCTATATAAAATTGTATAAATGTATATATATATGTAAAATATTATATATGATATATAATTTATTTGCTTTATATAGAAAATATACGCATTTCTAAATATGCAATAAATTATACATATTATAATTTATTATACATAATTTATGAATATATATATATATATATATATATATATATATATATATATTTAGTATATATTTTATATATATAATGCTTATATATATAATGTTATATATATAATTTATTTTCTATTTATTTGTTATATTATTTTATAATTTATATATATACACAAACACATTTATGTGTATAATTTATTACATATATTAAACATTTGTAAATATATATATATATATATATATATATATATATAGCAAATATATTATATATAATACAGTATAAGTATATATATACACTCCATATGTGTGTGTGTGTCTGTGTGTGTGTATATACAAATAAATTATATCAAAAAATTATTTATATGCAGACTCAGATACAAGCTACTCATTGGCCATTTTCTTTAATATCTCCTTCTGAACGTGTGTGATTTCCCTCGCCGAGTGTCGTGATCATGTGTTTGTTTTCCAGTTGTCGCACCAGTAACCGGAAGAGTCTGATCTTGACCAGTACGTCTCCCACTCTTCCTCGGCCTCACTCTCCTCTACCGGGACACATAGGTGAGCGCTCACCGTTGATCACATGACCTGCTCCGGTGTCTCAGTCCACAGGTGTTCGTTCTCCATCCATGCCTCTGTCCATCTCACAGGAAGCAGTCCGCTGGACAGTCCAGGACCTTCTCCCCAGTGCGCCCGCACACTTCTCTTTGCTTCATCCAGAAGGTAAATAAATGAACAAACAACAGCCTTTTTTTGCCATGATGGTCTCAAATGGGTTTCGGTTTTGTCACCTGACCAAGAAAGCTCTCCGCTCTGGTTCTCATTCATCTCAATGACAGTTATTTGGCTGGGACGCTCTGAAGTGTCACAATAAAGTAGTGTCTCTTACCCGTTAGTACCACCGAATGCCACTCTCATTTGTGGAAGAGTCTCTTTCTGTCAAAATGATGCCAAAAATGTACACTGACAACACTGACTTCTTCACAAAAGTTGATTTGGTCGCTTCTGGACGGTCAGTTATAAAGATCAGATGTGAAGAGCACATTTAGTTTGTGTGCAGTGTGAAGAAAGCCTGACTGAAACTGCACATTTACTCGATCTTCTTTCACTGAAGTAGCTTTACTCTTCTACATCTGTATCTGAGGAACACCCAGAGCAATCTCAAAATCAATACAGACTTGGATGTTGCTTTTTTTTCTTTATATATATGAACAAGCAATAAAAAAGCTCTTGTAATATTAACAATATATGCCATTTTGACTTTATGACAAACAACTGCGACTTTATATCACGCAGTTCTGAGAAATGAAGATGTTAACTCGCAATTGTAAGGTAAAAAGTCGCAATTATCTTTTAAAATGTTTTATTTTGTGGCTCCCATAGTAACTTTAGAAGTTTTAGGTCCGTGTATTATCCGATCATTTGATTCCCATTTTGAAATGAAATAAGCAGAAATGAGAAAACGGCACCTTTATTAGTTTTTTCAGTTTTCAAAAACGAAAAAAGGAGATGACGGCTTGATTTTTCGTTTTTTAGTTCACAGGCAAAAAACAAATACATGACTTCAAAATTCGTTTTCCACATGTGGGCGGTCATGAGACGCCCCCTTCTGCTGATTGGTCAAGTAAATAACTAAATTTTGGAAATTCGAATTACAAATATTTAATTATTGAGTTGGGCCAACTTAATTTTGGAAAATTTAAATTCTAGATATTAATTATTGAGTTGGGCCAGCTTAATTTTGGAAAATTTTAATCCTAAATATTAATTATTGAGTTGCGCCAGCTTAATTTTAGAAAATTTTAGTCCTAAATATTAATTATTGAGTTGGGCCAGCTTAATTTTTTTAACAATTTAAATTCCGTTGGGCCAACTCAATTTTTAGAAAATGTAAGTTATATATTAAATTTTATTAAATATTAAATTGTTTAACTTAAAATAAAAATAAAATAAAATATATAATATATATTTAATATAATATTTAAAATATTATATTAAAATAAAATAAATTATATTTTATTATGTAATATATTTTATTATATATTAAATTAAATATTAATTATCAAGTTGAGCCAACTTCATTATAAACAATTTAAATTGAGTTGGGCTAACTTAATTCTGGTCTTGTACTCTTGATACTCAAGTACTTTTAAAAACAAGTACTTCAGTACTTTTACTTGAGACATCTGACTGTAGTACTTTTACTTGTACTTGAGTAAAATTTAGCCAGGGTATCTGTACTTTTATTTAAGTAATAAACCTGTGTACTTCGTCCACCTCTGCGTTTTTGTCATTAAATCCGACGTCTTTATTAAAGTTAGTTCAGAGAGGTTCTTCGTTGTGAAGATCAAGTCTGTTTGTGAGCAGCACACATCATTCCTCAGCGAACGACAGCCCGTCACGCAGACGTTTGTCTGAAAGACGAGTGCGAAGGAGAGATTGAGGGACGAGAGACAGACGATTGATCGCGCGTTCTTTCCTGTCTGACGCGAGGGCTAATATTGGATTTTGTCCATATAAATCTCGTGCAGTGAGACGGTTGCACAGCATGAATCATCAATCCTGTCCAAAGCACAGAGCTTCTGCTCACAGCAAACACAGGAACATGAAATATAGTGCTTGACAAAGAAGACACAATCCAGCCCAGTGCAACAGATCATCAAGACATAAACATTGCACGTATGATCAGAAAGTTTTATTTTTGAGTCGTGCGGTTTATCCTCCTCTCATGCTTTCAGTGCGTGGATACTTTGGTTCTTCTCTCTTCTAACGTTGTGGGATGACAGTTTTAATGACCCCACTGGGAACGTTGCCCGGCACCGAAATATGCACCAAACACTGTAGAAATGTGATGGTTGCCTAGCAACCGCATAAGAATGCCGCCACATGGACTTATTAACTCTACCCACAGTTTATAAGCTCTGTGATACTGGGTCACATTTAATGTTTTACACAAGAAATATCAAGTTTCATTGTTCAGCCAAGCCTCAAACTCACGCCATTGGTCGAGCACATGTTTCTGTACACATAAACGACACACTTTACTCTTAATTTATAATAAGCTGAAATAAATGATACTCTACCGTTTGAAAATTTGGGGTCGGTGAGAGTTTTTAATGCAAGTCTGCATTTATTTAATAGAAAAATACTGTAAACACAGTAATATTGGAAATATTATGCATTTTAATGTTTTAAAGTGTAATTTATTCCTGTGATCAAAGCTGAATTTCATCATTCCTTCAGTCTTCAGTGTCACATGATCCTGTAGAAATCATGCTAATATGATGACTCAAGAAACACTTCTGATTATTATCAATGTGAAAATCAATTGATGCTTGATACATTATGCTTTGAATAATCATGATTCATCTACAGAGTCATATTTTAAGTCATTGTAATGTAGGAGGGACAATGAGTCATTTAGCTAAACTTTAGCTTTTAAACATTAAGTTTGGTTGAAATGAACATGTTTAATGTTTAACTTGTTTCACTTGCGTGTGGATTTTCTGTTAGATGTTGGTCAGGATGCTGACGCTTGACTCGCTCTCTCTCTGCAGGGCCGATGGCAGACGCTGGTCTCTGGCTTCTCTTCCCTCCTCTGGATATGGGACCAACACACCCAGCTCAACGGTACGTGAGAAACCAGTCCAGAGAATGCTGTGGCATTTTGACTTTAGTCACGAAAAGGTCAAGTGTAGACAGTGATATACACTGTTACCATCGTTTAAACAAGTCAAAACTGGATAAATCAAATGGGTGAGAATGATAGAGTTAGAAAAGAATCATAATGGGTGGAATTATTTTGGAAAATAGTGCATTGTCTAGATCCAATGCAAGATATTTATAATAATTAGATCTATATTCATTCATTTTATATTGAATATCTATATTAAAATATTTATATATTTATATATATATTCTATATTCATTCATTTATATATATATATATATATATATATATATATATATATATATATATATATATATATATATATATATATATATATATATATATATATATATATATATATATATATATATATATATATATATATATATATACCTAAATATTAATATATATATATATATATATATATATATATATCATATATTGTATATATATATGTATATATATATATATATATATATATATATAATATATATCATATACATATATTTTAATATTTAGGATATATATATATATATATATATTTTTATATATATATATATAAATGAATGAATATAGAATATATATATATATATATATATATATATATATATATATATGGATGATGGATAGATATAGATGGATGGATGGATGGATGATGGATGGATGATAGATAATGTATGGATAGATAGATAGATAGATAGATAGATAGATAGATAGATAGATAGATAGATAAGATAGATAGATAGATAGATAGATAGATATAATAGATAGATAGATAGATAGATAAGATAGATAGATAGATAGATAGATAGATAGATAGATAGATAGATAGATAGATAGATAGATAGATAGAATAGATAGATAGATAGATAGATAGATAGATAGATAGATGATAGATAGATAGATAGATAGATAGATAGATAGATAGATAGATAGATAGATAGATAGATAGATAGATAGATAGATAGATAGATAGATAGATAGATAGATAGATAGATAGATATAGATAGATAGATGTTTAGTGTCAGTGGAAGTGTATAATGGTCTGTTGTCTTCAGTCTTCCAGCTCGTCTCAGGAGCGTCTCCATCAGTTGCCGTATCAGCCCACACTGGACGAGCTGCACTTCCTGTCCAAACACTTCGGCAGCACCGAGAGCATCACTGATGACGACGGCCGCAGATCGCCACACGTGCGGCCGCGCTCGCGGAGTCTCAGGTACACACGCTCTCATAAACGACTGAAGCACAGTAAAACCTGTTTATGCCAAATGTCACTGAATGACTGAAATATGAACGCAACACGGACCAAACACATGTATATCAACCAAAAACAGGAAATGATGTCAAAAGAATGCAAAAGAATGCTCAAGAATACCTGTTTTTTTACTCGTCATAGTTGAGACAGTTAAGTACTTATCACAGTTAAGTACAGGCGTCAGAACCGCCTCTCCTCACAGCAGGTGTGTGTGTGTGTGTGTGTGTGTGTGTGTGTGTGTGTGTGTGTGACGGAGGGATTCCTACCGCTGTTCTGACACATTTTATACGTTCTTCACGAGTTCTCAGCTGCTCAAAATACCATCATATGTAACAACGCACACACATTTATCCCAGAACAAACATTGGTTTGGATGTTCGATAAGATCCGGCAAGAAATATACATAATAAAAGCCGGCCAATCAGGTTGTGAACCAATCCCTGGGCCTTTAAGTTTGGGAATCTTTAGATTCAGTGTTAAAATGTCAGTGTGAACGCTAAGCGGACCAGGACTGAATGTTTTTTTGTTTGTTTGTTTTGGTCAAGACCAAACGAACAAAGCGAACCGAATTACAAGTGTGAACACACTGGTCATCTTACTTTTTCGACTCTCATCCTCTCTGCTTCTCTCCACAGTCCGGGGCGATCACCGTCCTGCTACGACAATGAGATTGTTATGATGAACCATGTTTATAAGGAGCGCTTCCCTAAGGTTAGCAAACACAAACACACACTCTTCAGTGTTTTTAAAATCATGTCAGTTGTGAATCCTTGCACTTGCAGCACATATTATATATGTTAAACATTACTTGAGCGTTGTACATGTTTTTTGACTTTAACCTTTTGCCACAAAACATGTCGAACTTAAAAAAAAAAACATGTCCAGGTTATGTTTCACCCCAAAATCAAAAATGTGAAATCATATTTTGAATAAAGAAAATCCTAGTTTTGGTTTTACATTGTGATATTTTCCAGAAATATTGTCGAGTGTTAAAGCAGTAGTTCGCTTTAAAAAAAAAACGTTTGCTGATAATTTACTCACCTCCATGTCATCCAAGATGTCCATGTCTTTCTTTCTTCAGTCGAAAAGAAATTAAGGTTTTTGATGAAAACATTCCAGGATTTTCTCCATATAATGCACTTCAATGGGGTCCAAATGGTTCAGGGTCCAAATGAGAGTTTCAGTGCAGCTTCAAAGTGCTTTAAAATGACACTCGACGATGAATAAGGGTCTTATCTACCGAAACGATTCGCTCATTTTAAAAATAAAAATAAAAAGTTTACGTTTTTTAAGCACAAATGCTTGCCTAACTGTTTGGACCCCATTGAAGTGCATTATATGGAGAAAATCCTGGAATGTTTTCATCAAAAACCTTAATTTCTTTTCGACTGAAAAAAGAAAGACATGGACATCTTGGATGACATGGAGTGAGTAAATTATCAGCAAACTTTTTTTTTAAGTGAACTACTCCTTTAATTCTGAATCCTAGTTTGTCTCTCCAACTGCAGTCCACAGTATGTATTTCCTATTAAAAGCATAATTTAAACGTCGTCTATCCATTGTGTTCAGGCCAAAGCTCAGATGGAGGAGCGTTTGGCTGATTTCATTCGAGTCGTACTCGCCTGAGAACGTGCTGCCGCTGGCCGACGGGGTCCTCAGCTTCATCCACCACCAGATCGCAGAGCTGTCCCGAAACTGCCTGACCAAATCTCGTGAAGGCCTCATCACCACCGTCTGACTTCTTACGAGCTGCAGGAGAACCTGGAGAAACTCCTGCATGAGGTGAGCATGGGTCGAAACGTGTGTATTTATATAGCGCTTTATACAATACACATGGTTTCAAAGCAGCTTCACAGTAATCACAGGAAAATAATGCATTTCAGCTGCTGGATATGAGTATTAATTGGATTAATAAACCATTCATATTCCATTATGTCAATGTTTGTGTATTATTTTATCCCATCTCTAATTACTTCAATTCAATTTAAATTGGTTAAAAAAATGGTTTTACATTTTAACCAATTTAATTTTTTAATTATATATTTCTATCTATATTTTTTTTACTTTATATATATATTTATATATATATATATATATATATATATATATATATATATATATATATATATATATATATATATATATATATATATAATTAAAAAAATATATTTCATTTTTTTTATTGCATACCTACAGGCATCATCCATTTGTAGTTTCACTACTATGGAGGGCCAGATTACTAAAAAATAAAATAATAAATTTTTTTTTAAAAAAATGCTTAAATGAAACATTAATCTAAAGATAATTATAAAAATGAATGTAAAGTAATGCTAAAACAATTGTTTGGTAATTGAATAATTAATTCAATCATTCATTTAATTATTTGTATGCTTTTATTAAGTATTTATTTATGTTTTTAACGATTCATTTAAATGTTTATTTAACGTTTTAATTTTGAATAATTTGGCCCTGCGTTCACTACAGCCATGAGCAAATATTTTCTTTGAGCTTCAGATTTAGTAATGAAATCTTTATTTGTCTACAAACCTAATATCAGGAAGTGTGTCCAAACTGTTGGCTGACCAGAAATTAAATTTTCCAATAAAGATTGTACAGTAAGTAGTTAAAAGTGATTTTTTATTTAACGGTCTTTTGTCATTTTTCAGGCTTATGAGCGATCAGAGAGCTCCGGAGATGACCTTCATCACAGAGCTGGTGAAGAAACTCTTCATCATCATCTCCCGCCCTGCTCGACTGCTCTGAGTGTCTGGTGAGAATACACACACACACACACACTCACTCACACAGGACTTGATCTGCCTGTAGCTGGGCTTGGTCACTTCTTCAGCCTACGTTGCCATAGCAACTGTCTGATGGGGTCACCAAGTGTCAGGAGAACAAAGTACAATGTGCTGAAAGGCTTCAATGTAACAAAAACCTCGACTGGTATTATCAAACACAGAAGGCTCCCAGTAGTGCGACCACTGGAAACATGGATCACAGGCTAAATGAATAACATGGATCACCAGAGAAATACATACGGGGACATGAAATACAGATTGTTTCTTGAGCATCAAATAAGATCATGTGATACTGAAGACTGGAGTAATGATGTAATGATGCTGAAAATTCAGCTTTGATCACAGGAATAAATTACATTTTAAAATATACTGTAATAGAAAACCATTATTTTAAAGGGATAGTTCACTTTGAAATTAATTTTTGGTATGTTTTAGCTTACCTCAATGGCATCCAAGATCTTGGTGTCTTTGTTTCCACAGTATTTTAATTTGTAAAATTTTTAGGTAAACCGTTCTTGTTTGACAGTCATATAATGGAGGTCTATGGTCACCACCTCAAAGAGCATGCACAGAGAAGTCCAAATTAAACATGATTTAATGACTTGCAAATGTAAGTACACATTGATGGCCTAAGACATTAAAACGAGCGGTTTGTGTGAGAAAACCAAGTGGTTTGAGGGAGAGGGCGCTTCGGCTCTGCGCAAGCGCTGGAAAGCGCCGGAAGTGATCTCTTGCGCGGTTGTGAAAAAAAAACGTTGTCTGTTGATATATCAAAATCGTCTTCCATTGCAATTTCCTGTATATCCATATGTTTAGATCTTCACAGTGCAGGGTAACACTTCTGAAATCTCTGTGTAAACAATGAGTGATGTACACGTGCGGGAGATCACTTCCGCTTTCCGGCGCACTTGCACAGACCGTAAGCGCCCTTGCCCTCAAAGTACTTGGACGTGACTGTGATTACAAGAGGTAATAACAATATAAATGCCGCTTGTTTCGTGTCTTAGGCCATCAATGTGTACTTACATTTACGAGTCATTAAATCATGTTTAATCTGGACTTCTATGTGCATGCTCTTTGAGGTGGTGACCATAGACCTCCATTATATGACTGATAGACAAAAACGGTTTGACCTAAAAAAATCAAAACTGAAAATACTGCGGAAACAAAGACACTGACATCTTGGATGCCCTTGAGGTAAGCTAAAACATACCAAAAATTGATTTCAAAGTGAACTATCTCTTTAAAGTATAATAATATTTCACAATATTCAAATAAAATTCAGCTTTGGTGAGCAGACGAGATTCTTTCAAAAACATTGAAAAATCAGCAAACCCCTTGAACTTTAGAACGGTGGTTTATTGTTTCATTACAGAATGCTGCAAATGACCAAAATCTGCTTTTCCCGCTGTTTCCCCAGGAGTTTAACCCTGAAGAGTTTTACCACCTCCTGGAGGCCGCAGAAGACCACGCTGAAGAGGGCCAGCTGATGAAGACGGACATCCCGCGGTACATCATCAGCCAGCTCGGCCTGACCAGAGACCCTCTGGAAGGTGAGAGAGAAACACAACACGACTGAACATCTTCACACAGAGCGTGTTAGTCTCTGAGAGGGAACGAGCGAGGGGGGAGAAATGTAGGTCATACTGAGAGACATTGATGAGATTATGGAACAAGGAGACGCACAGGCAGTGGAAAGTTTGTATTCCTGCCAAGAACGCTGGGAAATGTGTAAGCACCGCTGTGTACCTGGCAAACAGCAGCCGGCTCAGCGTAATGGGATACAAACATGCACTTGCTTTCTTCACAAACACAACTATTTCTCTAGCACAAAAATGCACTCTGATGCTACTCGGTCTATTAAGTTAAAATCACCCTGTAGTCAATAATTGACTCCCCTAAAACTCTCCTTTGATCAACAAAATGACATATTTAATGCCTTAAAATAGCTTGAATGTAACTCTACACCCTTGAAACCGTTCTTGTCTGTCAGTCATATAATGGAAGTCTATGGTCACCACCTCAAAGAGCATGCACAGAGAAGTCCAAATTAAACATGATTTAATGACTCCTAAATGTAAGTACACATTGATGGCCTAAGACACGAAACGAGCGGTTTGTGTGAGAAAACGAACAGTATTTATATCGCTTTTACCTTTTCTGTTGTGACCATAGACCTCCATTATATGACTGACAGACAAGAACGGTTTGACCTAAAAATACCAATAAAATTAATTTCAAAGTTCAGGTTCAGGGATGAAGGAGGCAGACCCCAAACGACTTTAATCATAACTGCATAATCATAAAATATGCATAAACAAATGAACGAAAGGAGCGGCAGCAGCAAATAAGCCTAATAAAAACAGCATCATAAAATGTCTCAGGTTCTCGTTCGTGCCATGCTTCATACCACAGGAACGTTAATAAAACTTTAATACATATGGCTCACCCGTGAAAATGAGTCCCGTCAGATTGCTTTCCATCGGCTGAAGGAGGTGAAGACTCCATCACGGCATCATCAAGCTATGCCTTTGTTATTGCTTTGAAAAGCGGCCTCTAGTGCCGAAACTTACATACTGTGCCTTTATTTACCTTAATTTCATTGCATGCAGTGAGTATAAAATGTATACCTAATCCATTTCCCTTCAGACTTTATGAATCATTTTCACTGGCATTTTTATGGAGTGAGATTATGGTCCAATGAGATTTCCCTGAGGGCAGGACTGAGTAAAGCAGGCTTGTTTGGCCTTGTGTTTATTGTCGTCAGAGTCCAGAAGCACATCATTTAAATCCTGCCACGCTGCGCTT
Source organism: Hybognathus amarus (assembly GCA_030378365.1). Taxonomy (NCBI): domain Eukaryota; kingdom Metazoa; phylum Chordata; class Actinopteri; order Cypriniformes; family Leuciscidae; genus Hybognathus; species Hybognathus amarus. The sequence goes on along the minus strand of JAQIUQ010007421.1, from coordinate 78,119 downwards.
CACCAAACTTGAGTTGGACACTGTGAAACCCTATCCCTGGGAAAGCAGGTTTAACTCATGCAAGTCTAGTGTGAAATTGCAAAGACTCGTTTCAGTCCCCTCGCTTAGTTTTCCGGCTGCACAAGTTGCCAGAGAAAATGAAGTTTAAAATGTTGAAGACGTTATTTTCCACTTGCTGTTATTCTGAGCTCAGCTAGAGGCTGATGAAAAAAGCGCTGTTTTAATTGCCTTTTTGTGCTTGTTTGTTTGTTTTCAGTGTTTTCTTGAGTTTTTGTTTATGTCAGTCTTTATTTAGATCAGCGATGCTTCCTTTTTGTCTGTAGAATGGGTTGCTGTGGTGACTGGAGGTGTTGTTTTAGACACGATTAGGCAATATGCTGTTGGACTGCTCATGGAAAGGCAATGGCAGATGGCTAATTATATATGAATTTTAGATAACTCTTCATTTGTTGAGTGATCAAATGTGCATGCTGCTTAATATTACATATTATATACACAATTTTGAACATATACCATAGAAATACATTGTATATATAGATTTAGTATATATATATATATATATATATATACATATATAAATATATATATATATACACACACTAGAGCTGTCAAATGATTAATTGTCGATTAATCGCATCCAAAATAAAAGTTTGTGTTTACATAATATATGTGGGTGCACTCTGTGTAATTATTTTGTATATATAATACACACACATGCATGTATATTTAAGAAAAAAAGTATTTATATATAAATATTTATATTTATATATAATATAAATTATATATAAATCTATATACAGTATATACATGAAAATATTTCTTAATATATACAACCATGTGTGTGTATTTATATATATATATATATATATATATATATATATATAAAATAATTATACACAGTGCACCCACATATAATATGTAAACACAAACTTTTATTTTGGATGTGATTTATCGTTTGACAGCCCTAATAAATACATTATATATTAGTGTATATATATATATATATATATATATATATATATATATATATATATATATACACACACATATATATATATATATTTATACATTATATATTAGTGTATGTATATATATATATAAATAAATATATGTATAAACCACAACATTTGGTATATATATATATATATATATACACTCACCGGCCACTTTATCAGGTACCCCATTGCTTAGTACGGGATTGAATCCCCTTTTGCCTTCAGAACTGCCCTCAATTCTTCGTGGCATAGATTCAACAAGGTGCTGGAAGCATTCCTCAGGGAGTTTGGTCCATATTGACATGATGGCATCACACAGTTGCCGCAGATTTGTCGGCTGCACATCCATGATGCGAATCTCCCGTTCCCACCACATCCCAAAAATGCTCTATTGGATTGAGATCTGGTGACTGTGGAGGCCATTTGAGTACAGCGAACTCTATTGTCATGTTCAAGAAACCAGTCTGAGATGATTCCAGCTTTATGACATGGCGCATTATCCTGCTGAAAGTAGCCATCAGAAGTTGGGTACATTGTGGTTCATAAAGGGATGGACATGGTCAGCAACAATACTCAGGTAGGCTGTGCGTTGCAACGATGCTCAATTGGTACCAAGGGGCCCAAAGAGTGCCAAGAAAACATTTCCCACACCATGACACCACCACCACCAGCCTGAACCGTTGATACAAGGCAGGATGGATCCATGCTTTCATGTTGTAGACGCCAAATTCTTACCCTACCATCCGAATGTCGCAGCAGAAATCGAGACTCATCAGACCAGGCAACGTTTTTCCAATCTTCTATTGTCCAATTTCGATGAGCTTGTGCAAATTGTAGCCTCAGTTTCCTGTTCTTAGCTGAAAGGAGTGGCACCCGGTGTGGTCTTCTGCTGCTGTAGCCCATCTGCCTCAAAGTTCGACGTACTGTGCGTTCAGAGATGCTCTTCTGCCCACCTTGGTTGTAACGGGTGGTTATTTCGAGTCACTGTTGCCCTTCTATCAGCTCGAAACCAGTCTGGCCATTCTCCTCTGACCTCTGGCATCAACAAGGCATTTCCGCCCACAGAACTGCCGCTCACTGGATGTTTTTTCTTTTTCGGACCATTCTCTTTAAACCCTAGAGATGGTTGTGCGTGAAAATCCCAGTAGATTAGCAGTTTCTGAAATACTTCAGACCAGCCCTTCTGGCACCAACAATCATGCCACGATTCAAAGTCACTCAAATCACCTTTCTTCCCCATACTGATGCTCGGTTTGAACTGCAGGAGATTGTCTTGACCATGTCTACATGCCTTAAATGCACTGAGTTGCCGCCATGTGATTGGCTGCTTAGAAATTAAGTGTTAAACGAGCAGTTGGACAGGTGTACCTAGTAAAGTGGCCGGTGAGTGTATATATATATATATATATATATATATATATATGAAATGTTATATATATAATATATTAATTATAGATATATAATATATTAATTTTATATATATATATATATATATATATATATATTAAAAAATATATAAAAAATATAAAAATATTATATAAATATATATACACATTAAAAATGATTAATCAAACCTACTCCTACAGAAATGGTGAATTTGGAGAGCTATGACAGTGAGGGCCCACACACGCCGGAGACGGACGACTCTGCTGAAGTGAGTGCATCGCTGTAGTCATGTACATTTTGTGTTGCAATGACTAACAAGTTTGCGTCCGATCATAACTTTTACCTACTTGAATAAAGTGTGTGATTCAAGCAAAGAGAGAGGGAAAACAGAGCAAGATGTGTTATATAAGCTTGCAATTTTCTCACTCTTTCACATGGAAACATATTTTTAATTAAGGACTCAGCAAACTCTAGAAGCACAACTGCAGCGGCAGGGATTCAGGATGAAAGTGGGAGAAATGAAACAGGCATAAGGAGTGAAATGATGCTCCAGTGAGTCTGCTTGTTTCCCCTGCACTGAATCGCACTTTTTCTCTCTCAGGGGAAACTCAGAGCCATCAAACCGCCCTGTGAGTCAGACTTCCAGACTATCAAACTCATCAGCAACGGAGCGTGCACGGGTAAGAATACTCTGAAGGCTGTTATTCGCTCTGAAATTACTCAAATCCACTGTGTAAATATGCATCTCTCCCTCTCGTTTGGATCATAGGGCTGTGTATTTGGTCAGACACAGAGAGACACGCCAGCGCTTCGCCATGAAGAAGATCAACAAACAAAACCTGATCCTGCGGAACCAGATCCAGCAGGCGTTCGTGGAGCGGGCATCCTGACCTTCGCTGAGAACCCTTCGTGGTCAGCATGTTCTGCTCTTTTGAGACGCGCCGTCACCTGTGTATGGTTATGGAGTATGTAGAGGGTAAGACATCACACACACACACACTGTAGTGATGAGTCATTCATAAACGATCCTTTCATTGCGTCTGTCACGTGACAAATGAACGAAAGACTCAAAATGTTATGTTTCCTGTATATTATTTTGAATGCATTATAATGATTTTTTAATTCAGAATATCAAGCATAAAGGCCCGTAAACACCGGAACGAATATCGGCGCACGTTCATTCGCCAGCGTTTTCAGCACGTTTTTTTGTGTTCACACCCAAGCGATTTTCACTGACGAAGAGCCGAGTGAACATGCAAATTCATTCCCTGACATTAGATGGCGCCCATTTGCTCTGCAATACCACTCTATATCAGTTCTCTTTTATCAAGGTTTTTGTAGTTGCTGTTGCATTTGTACATTTAGTTCTTTATTTTCTAACACCAATGAGAGCAGCAGCACTACATTCATCTTGCCTCGCATTCTTCCTCGTCTTATTTCTCATATGTGTATGTGTGTCTTCGGCAAGACCGTTTTGTGTTTGAGCGCCCCAAGTTGTGTTTTTTACTGTAACTTCAGAAGCTCCGAACACGTGAGCAAAAGCGCCAATCTCATTGGTCGGATAGTTTCTGCGGTGCGTCAAAACAAACAAAAATGCTTTTATATGTCGCGTTTTACACGTTGGTGTGCACACTCACATTGGTGCCCTTTGTTTAGTCGCGAGGCGTTAAACGTCGGTGAATATCCGTGTTCGAAATTCGTCCCAGTGTTAAAGGGATACTCATTTTACAATAGGCTCATTTTACAATAGGAAATAGACTCATTTTACAACTCCCCCAGAGTTAAACAGTTGAGTTTCACTGTTTTCGAATGCATTCAGCCGATTTTCTGATATTTAAAAGAATATCAGTAACCAGACAGTTTCTGGTCACATTGACTTCCATAGTAGGAAAAAATATATTATGGAAGTCAATGAGACCAGAAACTGTCTGGTTACTGATATTCTTCTAAAATATCATAAAATTGGTTGAATGGATTTGAAAACGGTGAAACTCAACAGTTTAACTCTGGGGGAGTTGTAAAATGAGCTTATTTCCAAAAAAGTGGAGTATCCCTTTAACAGGCCTTTAGTGGATGAGTTTGGGGAATTTGGCTGTTAAAAGTAAAACATTTAAAGCCACTTAAAGGTCCCTTGTGTCAAAAAAAATAATCATATCATACTCCATATTCCATACCAGATGGGGCAGTATCACCGCGCAGCTCACTTTCACGTTTTCAAACAATACGAGCGAGTGCTTTTTGAAGAACGAGGTCAAACAAGAAAGTCAGTGAAATTATCCGTCACTGTGTCACACTGAGCTATTGGTTCCAAATATGTACGAATGTTAATCAGCCATTTTAGAATCCCCGTTAGAGCGGCGACTGTGCAACGCTTCTGAAGAATATCGGAGCACTTCCTGTGGAGATGGCTCGGATGTACTTTGCTGAGACTGTTTTGGCGCTGGAGTACATTCATAACTATGGCATCGTACACCGAGACCTGAAACCAGACAAGTAAGTCAGCGCCCCCTGCTGGAGTGGAGGCTCATCCGTCAAGTAAAATAGTGGAAGTGCAGTCAGTGTAAAGATGTTGCACTCTTTATAATGCCTACAGACAAGCACATGTACCCCACAAATGTCTAAATATATTCTGTGCATAGAGTTCAAGCAGCTTTGGTTCTGGAAGTATTTTTCCCATAGGGTTAAAAAAAATCCTTAGAGTTATAAGCCAAACCAGCCTACTACTAGGTGAATCAAAACTCTGGTTTAAGCAAAAAGTATTCGAAAATCTGACAAAATGACACAGGTACAAGACTCTGCACTTAATGGGTTTAATGAGGGAAAAAACTTCAGTCCCATGAAGCATTGCGAATGACATCATCGAATTAAAAAATGATGGAAATAAAAATCTATGAATTCAAAAATGTTGATTGTATATGTGGAAAAAACAAATTTTGCATTTATTGTAGACTGTGCATATGTAAATGTATTTTCTATTTGTGTGTAAATTAAGATTTTATTTCTCTGGTACTCTTATGTTAGTTTTTATTTTATGTGCATGCATTTCAATGCATGTTATACTATATATGCTAGTGTGTGTGTGACGAATAAAAATGTAAAATATACAAATATTTAAGTAGTTTGGGAGCGTCGGAAGACAGACGTGTGTCATTCGCGGTGCTTAGCGGGAGTGGATGGCTCTTTTGGCACAATTTGCTTGTTTCACGTCAAATTGGTGGAAGATTTCTCTGCAGAATTATGGGTAATGTAGTTTGTCAGCAGGAATTCTGCTGTTAGACGTTACTGAAATAATGTGGGCTGATGGCTTGAACAAAAGCATAAACCATCGATTAACAACCTCATCTAGCTCACAGTAGGTCTGTCTTTAAAGGTTAGTAAGTGATCGTTCCCTGATGGAGAAAATGAATGGGATTTTTACTTCCTTTTACGAGCTGTAAAACAGATGCCACCCCTGTCTTGTCATCATCCTTGTTAAAGCACACTCTCACGGCTGGCTTTTTTTCGCAGTCTGTTGATCACGTCGATGGGTCACATTAAGCTGACTGATTTTGGCCTGTCAAAGATGGGGCTCATGAATCTCACCACTGAACCTGTCCGAGGGACACATCGAGAAGGACGCCAGGGAGTTCCTGGACAAACAGGTAACGACACTTGACCTGTTGTGAAGGGATTTAATTCAACACGGTTGTAATGTCTTTGTGTCTGTCTCAGGTGTGCGGCACACCGGAGTATATTGCCCCAGAGGTCATTCTCAGACAGGGCTATGGGAAACCAGTGGACTGGTGGGCCATGGGGATCATCCTCTATCGAATTCCTAGTGGGCTGTGTGCCGTTCTTCGGAGACACGCCTGAAGAGCTCTTTGGTCAGGTGATCACAGGTTAGTCACAACAATAATATGCTTAAAACCGAGAAGTTTACCATTTTTACACAGACGACACCATTTTCAAAACGATCCCCATTCACACAGATGTGCGAAAGCGACTTGAAGCGCTGTATTCTGCTGCCGGGCCATTAGATGGCGATGAAGCGCTATCGACTGAACACGTAATGCGCATGTGCATGACTCATCTTCTTCACAGATTCGCGTTTTTGTTGTTTACTCTGGGACCTTTTTCAAAAAACTTTGAAACCCATTTTTTAAGGTTTTCGTTTCCAGCCACGCAAAACGGCATCGTCGTGTAAACGAACGAAATGTTTTTTAGTGTTGCGTGAACAGCGCCTGAACTTTGTGTCTCACGCAGAGGTAAATCCTAATGCTTAATCGCACACCGGGCCCTGATTTTAACGATCTGAAACGCAATTATCAAGTGCGAAGGCGCAAGTAACTTTGTGGGCGGCGGATCTTGGCGCTGTTGCTATTTCACCGGCGGGATAAATGACTCTTGCGCCTGACGTTATAATGTATGATTTGCAAAAATAAAACTGCTGCATCTGTGTTGTATGAGAGAATCAAAGTGTATCCGCTACATTATGCCCCAGCATGCACGCTTAAAATAGCAACGCGCAGCGCGCCACTGACTCTAAAAGTAGGTGTTTTCTGGTCAGGTTGCGGAATTGTTTTCTGGAACTGCAAAATAGCACTAGGGAATATTTGGGCTGAACACGCCGTCCTTTCTGTGCCGACCCGCCCAGGGAGCGCAAGTTAATTTTCGTTTACCCACATGCGTCTGTGGAAGGAAAAGTCCGCTTTGCACGGGTGCAAGATAGGAATGATACATGCGTCAATGTACGAAGTCATTTGCGCCGGGTGCAAGATTGGGCGCTTTGTGTCCTGACGCTTCTATTCAGCTAATCTGGCTTCAAAAGCAACATCTGTGCTAATATTAGCAACAGCAGTGTTGATTAGTGCTAAAGCCTTTTCTCTCCTGCAGAGTACTCTCCCAAAAGCGTTCTCGTCTTTCTTGCAAATGATTGCAATTACATAAACTGAAATAGTATGAAGAGCGTCAGTGCTGCCAACAGATTTCTGTGTTTGTTTGTTTGTGCAGATTATATTGAGTGGCCTGTGGGAGATGAGGCGTTGCCTAGTGAAGCTCAGAGCCTGATTTCTGACCTCCTGCAAACCAACCCAGTGGTGCGACTGGGCACAGGTACACTTTAGCATGCGTTCACTGTCAAGTCAACATGAAAACACTTTTTAATTTAATATATTTCCTTGGTCTTATTGTGAGCAATTTATCTATGCATGTTGTAATTTCATCTTTTTTTTGTCAGACTACCATATAAATGTTTGGCATTTGTAAGATTTTGTTATATGTTTTAAATAAGTCTCTTTCTGCCCACCAATGTTGGATATATCAAAAATACAGTAAAAACAGTAACATTTTGACATGTTTAAAACTAAATGTTTCAAACATATGTAAAAAAAAACTATATTTTTCAACTATTTTAAATAATTTACATTTTAAATTGTACGTTTTCAGCATCATTACTCCAGTCTTCAGTGTCACACGATCCTTCAGAAATCACTCTAATATAATGGTCAATATTTTTTTGTGTGTAAACTGTGATACCTTTCTTCAGGAATCTTTTATTTGAAATTTTTCAAATAAAAGTCCCATGAAGGCATAAAATGAAGGCATTTTTTTTTAAATAGAAATGTTTAGTAACATACTCTCACTGCGCTCCTCGCTGAATAAAAAAATACTATATATAATCCCTCAGCCAAAAATTTCACTTCTGTCAATGTCTCATTTTGTTCTATGATGGTTTTCGGTCATATAATATATTTCCTATACAATGAAAATAAATGATGAAAGCTTATGAGACAAAAAACAACAAAAACGTTTTTGAAATTTACAGAAAGTTCTATTCTCCGCCATATTTTTTTGTTTTTGTGTATATTCATGGTTGCCGTGATCTTAATGCTGCCATATGTGATCCCATGCAAAACGTTGTATTACATTTGAAGTCTATTTTATAGTGTTTTTCATTTATTTACATCCAAGTCCCTAGTTTTTGTTCACTGTATGGAAAACCGTTGCTTGGACATACTGATAAATTAAGACATTTCTAATAAAGAAAACAGCCAGTTCCAAGTGTTTTGCATCACAATCCATGATCATAACACCTAATATCTTATCAAGATTTGATGTTTATCTGTTTACATTGTCTATAAATGCATGTGTGTGTACCCTTATGAACAGGTGGAGCATTTGAACTGAAGCAGCACTCGTTTCTCTGGATTGGACTGGAACGGTTCACTCCGACAGAAGGCCGAAGTTCATCCCTCATCCTGGAGTCTGAGGAGGACACCAGCTATTTCTGACAGTGAGGACATTCACATTTACTTTTGAGTCTGCCCTCTGATCTGCATCACTCTATCTCACCATCCTCCTCTCCTCTGTCTCAGCGCGTTCGAGCGCTATCGGCACATCAACTCCTGACGACGAGGACGACACCCAACGATGATGAGCCGGTGGAGATAAGACAGTTTTCTTCCTGCTCACCGCGCTTCAGCAAGGTCAGTCAGAACACATGTCTGCATCCATATTTCATGCTTTCTTTCTAAGAAACACTCTTGCATGCATAAACACACTCATTAACCATGGAACAACATTTGAAACGTGCATTTTCTCTGAAGCTGCTTCTGTGTTGTCTAAAAAAAAGTCTCTGGCAAAAGCATTTGTGCATTTGAGAAATGTATATGTCCTACTGTATCCATTGAAAAGGCCATCACCGTTAAACCATTTTCTCTGCCAGTTGATATATGTTGCATAAAAACCTTCTTCTCCCAGAAATGGCAGGAATTTTAATGTGTTTGTTTGAAACGCAGGTGCTTGTTAAAAACACTCATGTGAAGCAGTGGGCTTCAGATAAGCGAACACAATTGCGCACTTACATAATAAACGTTCTCTGATCCTCTTTAGTGTGAATATGCTAAGGGGTTCCTCTCAGACGTGCGACCCTCTTTAGGACCCTCAACAAAGACCCTGGATTATATAAACAACAAAACAAACTCAATTATGCAAACAGCGAAATGACTGGATGATGAACACATCAGTGATTTCTAGCGCCAAAGCAGCAGGAAAGCATCGTATAATTATAGACATTAGCATTCAAACATTGGGTTCGGGATCACTTTTATTTGTTTAGTCTTCTGCTTACCAAGACTGCATTTGCATAAATGTTTTGCCTATATTTTTGAATCTGTATACTGTTAATACAGTGACATATTATTACAATTTAACAGAAAATGTTTTCTCTTAAAACATATTGTAAAATGTAATTTATTCCTGTGATCAAAGCTGATTTTCAGCATCATTACTCAGTGTCACATGATCCTTTAGAAATCATTCTGATATGTTGATTTGTTGCTCAAGAAACATTTCTGACTATTAGCCATGTTAAAAACTGTTGTGCTGCTTGATATTTTATTATATTTTATTGATTCAGATTTTTATTTAAGTATAATATTTTATTTGAAACAAGTCTTTACTCTACGTTTGATAAATTGAATGTGTCCTTGCCGAATAAAAAGTATTATTCCTTTCAAAATAAAAAAATAAATAACATACTTGCTGACCCCAAACTTTTTAATGTTTGTGATTATATGACTTCTGCTCTATATTCCAAGACAAAGCTATTGTATGGCTTCAGAAGACTTGTAAAATACCACATAAGTCATATGGACTACGCTTTTACGGTAATGTTTTTAGCTTGACAGCACCAATGCCCATATCTTTTTATTCTATAGAAAACTGCAATCAGGGCATTCTTCAAAAAAATTCAGACTTCTACAGCCCATGTGAGGTGTAAACAAAGTAGCTTTTGGCATTGTTCTCTGTCTTTCAGGTGTATAGTAGCACTGGAGCACTTGTCCCAGCTGGAGCAGAAGTCTCCCGTAGTCACCCGCCGAGAGCACAAAGGTCGCCGCGATGACAAGATGGCCAAGCGGGAAAGTCTGGGAAGCTTCAGCATGAGGGACAAGAGCTGGAGGACGAGCTCACCCGAGATGTACGTTTGTGAGAGTTTAACTCAAACCATGTCTCTTAGATATATTACCATAATACTGTGCATAAATATGCCTTTTTAAATGACGTGGCACATTCCAAAACTTTTCACAGGAAACGTCTGTCATGCTCTGAGTCTCTGTATATGGACGGAGACTTCAGTCCTCCGATGGGTGCCCGCGCGCTTCCAGCCCTAATGGACACGCACCGGTTCGCGGCTCCTCAAGAGGGGCGGACGGAGAGCTCTCCGCACGAACAGGGCGCCGCTAAAACCCCTGGACCAGAGGGAGCCACTGCTCCATCATCGCCTAGTGCGAACGAACAGAGGAATGCGGGGAAGGAAAGTGATGTCAACCAGTGCCAGTAAAGGGGCAGGTGAGTAGAGGAAAGTTGACTTAAAAAAGAAGTGTTTTATGTATGAAGTCAAATCTAAATTTCTGTGAATGTAAATTCGGCAGAAAAGCCATCGAGAACAGGTGAGACATCGGCACCACAGGCCATACCTTCTACTGGGGCCACATCAGCGGTCGCCGTCGGTGACCCCGTCGGTCAGCGGGCGACCAAGGATCTGGTGCTTCGGCGAGCGCGTCATCAGCAGATGTCTAGTGATGGGGAGAAACGCACCTCCCGTCCCAGCAACAAGGTCATCAAATCTGCATCTGCCATCGCGTTGTCTGCTCATCATTCCTGGAGGTACAGTTCAGCCTCCAATCGCACGTGAGATTTTACATTGTGACATTATCTTTATACATTTTCCTTCCAATTCTTATTGCTGTAATGCAAACATTCTGTGCTTAGTTGTCATGAGCTCAAGCTTCCTTTCCTAAAAGGTCATTTTTTGTATTACCAGTCAGAGCAGCACGGTAGCTCTCCACTGGCCAGTCCTATGTCTCCACGGTCTCCTCGTCCAACCCTCATCGCGAGACTCTCTTCCCAGCCGTGATTACTGCCCCACAGTCACGGTGCTCCGTCTCACTCGATCACCATCCACCGCTTCTGGCAAAAGGTATGGGTTCACATTGCTGCCATTCGGGATCTACATTGGAGATACTGATGTCTATAGTGTGCACCACATAGTCTGGGTGAGAAAGCAACACACCATGAGATAAATGGTATGCAATATGATGCAATAATTAGTAAATTCTGTACTTATTCCAATCACAGCACGTGGAGGATGAAGGCCTGCCCATGTAGGCAGGACTAGGTGCTCGTGATCTCATCACTCATGTAAATGGTGAATCTGTGCATGGATTGGTCCATACTGAAGTGGTAGAGCTTATACTTAAGGTGAGATATGAGTTTGGACAAAAGGCAAAAACAAGTTAGAAATATAGAGTCCAAGAGTCAAGTTTATTTGAGCAAAAGATTCGTTGTATAAAATGAGTGTGCATGTTTCTTTGCTTTATCTTCGTCTAGAGTGGCCTAACAAGGTGACCTTGACCACCACGCCCTTTGAGTAACACATCCATTGAAAGCTGGACCCGCACGCAAGTCCAGTTACAAGTCCAAAATGGCTAGACGCAGTAAGAGGCCGGTGAAAGAGGGACAAGAGAGGTATAATGTGTTAGGATCGTCAATATAAGAAAATCTTCTAGCTTTTTCTCACCTCTGTCTTCTCCTCCTTCCATGACTCATTCACAGTAAGAGGCGCGCATCTTTGTTGCGCAAATAACTAAGCAGTCCAACCTGCTACATACAAGCCGTAGTCTGTCGCTCTCGAAACTTGGTCCCTGTCATCCAGCGATAGTCTTCCAGGCTCTCCAACACACAGCCTGTCTCGGTCACCTCCCTTGCACCCAGAGTCACCCGCCTAACACCCGCTCTCTGCCCCACCTTGGTGAGTAGATCAAAGTGCGCTCTGTGATTATAAAAGGGGAAACCGAAAACCATTACAAAGTTTACTGGACAGTGTCAGACCCTGCTCTTCCCGATCCTCCTGCTACCCCAGGTGGGCTCCTCCCAGAACAGCTCTCCCTGCCTCTCAGTAGCCCCAAATTCCCCCTGCGACAACCTCAGCATTATGTAGGCCCCAGCTCCCTGCATGGCACCATCTCCAAAACTACACCCCGCCAATATCCGTTCAGCCCGCTGCAAAGCTCCTGCCGGCAACATTCCTTTGCTCTCGCTGGGCTCACTACTCCATCCCCCAACTCAACCCTCACCACCTCCTCCTGGCCTGGCACACACAATCGGTAAGCTCCAACACCACACAAACACTCCCTGCCAAACTACACTCGATCTCTACTCGATCATAAGGCCGTAGCACCCCAAAGAGCGCAGAGGCCACCCAGATCGCCGCCACTCAAAAAGTAGTGCAGTCAGCAGAGAAACCTGGCGCCACCGCTTTCATCTTCCTCTTGAAAAGAAAGGAGTGGATTGGGATGATGAGGAAGCACAGTTCTGCAGGGGCTGTGCTGAGATATTCCACCATACAAAGGATGGTTCCCACTGTGCGAGCTTGGCCTGGCACGATAGTTTTGGTGGAAATAGAGGGTGAGAATCTGGTATTCTGCCCCACAGACTTCCCCGCTTCGCCCACACAGCCGACCCCGGCACCGCTTGCCCTAAGCACAGGCGGCTCTGAAGCCGGTCAGGAAACTGGGCCGGCAGGAGTCACCTTTAAGTAGAGATGCTTTGCTGTGGAGGGAAAGGGATAGAGACAAGGAGAGGATTGGTGAACCAAGTCAAGCTAGCGAGGCTAAACCAGGGGTCAAAGAGACACTCCCTCTGGTGGCATTACTCCACCTGGTAGTAAAAATCTCCAGTGTTCCAAACATATCAGCGGCCCCCTTTCACTCTACAGGAAGTTGCTGAGCCAAACCCCAAACTTGGCAGCCTCCACTGACCAAATCTCTCCAGTAGCATCAGAGTCAAAGTGTAGTGTAGTTGCCTCCATTCCATCGCCCCTGACCACAGCGCCTTCCCCATCGGCCGAAACAACAGATCCGAGTTTGGTCATGGAAGCAGGGAATAACGATAAAGGAAGCTCATACAAAGATTCTCCGAAACCAGGCACAAGGAACCACTAAGCCATCATGCTCTGTGAGTACATCAGGTGTTCTCAGCAAAGACATGTCTGGAAAAAGAGGGGGAAAAGGAGACTGGAAAGAAAGAAGTGAAAACAGAAGTTGGGAAGACTTCAACTTTAGTCAAGCCAAGCATACCATGTAGTGCTCCTGGAGGACAACGAGCACAGAGGTAACCAAAGCAAGTAAGGGATCAGGGGACGGAGAGGGTCTCAAAAAGGATCCCTATACCAGAACTTTAGATGTCAGGGGAGAACTGCCTTAGCTCCTTCCAAAGGGGTTGTCCCATCCCATCCACCCCAGGCGCAGTGCTCTGTTTTGGGAAAACTTCGGCAGGACAAGTGCCTGGCTCCGGTCAGCTGTGACCGCTGGAACATTTGATTGGGAGGATAAATGTCTCTTGGAGATCGTTGAGGAACACTCTCCATCTCCTACTCCTCTCCAACTGGAGTGCCTCCTGATCTTCCCAAATCTCAACCTCAGTCTCTGGGGAAGATCTGGTATGGCTCCACAGTTGACAAGCACTGGGAAATCTATAGGGGTCAATGCCAAAGAGTTCGGAGGTCGCCCAGGCTTGTGCACCAGGAAGATTTGAGTTGCTTCTGGAGTAGACAAAGCTCCAAAGGATTCAGTCAAGGTCCAACTATCACACTCTCCACAGGTGAAGACTGTCGTGACTCCTGAAGAATGGCTCTTGACTCTTGTGCTTTTTGGAAAGATGGATCCCGTTAATGGAGTTTAGCAGTAATTCAATGTTTCCAGGCACTTAGACATTTAGTGGACATTCCAGCCAGTGAAAACAAGTGACTAAAATGATATTATGCTGAACAAAGGACAATAACTCCAAAGGTTATTTTGAAGGCTGTTATTCATTGTACATGCAGAGCTGTGTCAGAAAATTCATGGTAGATGTATTATACAAGAATGTGTGTTGGATGTTTGTGTTGGTGAGAACATTGAATGGGTGCATGTTTCGTGGTGCTTATGCAACAAGGTAAAAACGAACAACAAAAAAACAAGCCGCAAAGTGCATTAACAGATCAAACAATGCTGAATACTGTGAACACCAAAACAATGTTCCTAATATTTTTAACTTCCTGAAAACACAAAAATTGAAAAGGTAATATCATATCAAGTTTTTGTCATCCTCTAAGGCTGTTTCATAGCTTGTACCTGATTCAGGAGTTTTTGCATATCCATTAGCAGCTAGCGCATACCACTTAAGCCACATGGTGAATGTTTGCTAACTGTAGATTCATTCCCCTTATAAAATTCACACTTAACCAATTCTTTCATTATACTGAATTACAAATGCTGAATGTTGAAGTTGTTGACATTCTATTGATGTGCTAGTTTTATTTTAAACCAAGGTTTGCATAAGCATTCAGTCTTCAATTTTTTTGGCAGTGATAGCTTGATGCCTTCTGAGGTAAAAGTCCATTTATGGCAAGTTGGTGCATTCGCGCAGCCACTTTAATATTGATAAATTTAGCTTCTTTAGCTAAATTTAGCAATTTTTATCAAATCAAACTAAAAATTTATTCTATCTGGCCCAGATTAAAAGACAAGGTTGCAACCTGACAGTAGTTAAAATAGCTGATCTGATTGTAGAAGTTCATGCTTAATGGACACCATGGCGCATCCCTGCAGCAATGTAAGAATGCAATGCATATTTTGCTGTCTTATGCAATTGTGGGTCACACAATGTATATAAATAATGTGTGCAGGATGTTCTTCCATATAGATATTTTTTATAGTGTATCATAATTTGTCGGCTGGTAAATTAGGCTGCTGTCACTTTAAGATTCATGCACACATCCATTATACTGTCACACATGCATTTTATTTCTCAACTTAGACTATAACTGACTGTGTTTACGTGAACAATGCGTTACACGCCACTGCTGAAATCCACCAGAAATTGTCTGGTTGGCACATGGTAATGTCAAGCCCTGCTTGCAATGCATTGTCAAGCAGGCACCTCTACATTTGCATACTTGCCTAGAGTATGTTTCAAGTCTCACAGTTTTTCTGTAAATATCCAGAACCTGTTTAAAGACTGATTTAATTCGTTCTCACAAGTAGGTCAGTGCTTATGCACAGCTCTGGACTCAAACTAGTGCATTTTTACTATTTTGTGCTACTGAATTGTCCTTGAAAGTGATTGTTGACCTCACGCTCAAGTGTCAGATGCGCTACACTCAAATAGTAATTCCTAAGCTGTTGGGTTCCTCATCTGTTTAAAGCAAGAGGACATGGTTTGGCAGTTAGCATGGAGCAGTTAGCCTACTAGTAGATGTCATAACTACACCATCTGGCTGCAAGAGAGCATACATTGTTTATTTCTATCTGATCCATATTCAAAAGTAGCCATATATTGAAATGAATGCTAATACGGCTAATGCGACTTTTGTAAATCAGTAAAATTTGAGAGTTTGGTTAAGGGTCTGAACGTGTAAGGCACTGGATATGTTTATAGTGCAGTGACTATTCAAAACAAAACCATAAACTATCGCTATTTTAGATGAGCATCCTTCATGAGTCATAACAGGTCCTGATTTGAGACATTGTTGGATCAGCAACATTTATGATGGTTGTAGAGAATCTTTCAGAGCGAAAGAGGATTGTATGGGGAAAAATATTTCTATAGTTAGTCAAGCGTCAATAAATGTCACTGTTGTCATGGCAACCTGGTGTAGCCTGCCGTTTGTGATCTGAATGTTGTTCACTACATGCAAAGAAATATCAGTAAAATTTGTTTCTCATTTTTCAGCATATGCAAAACATTAATGTTTGTAGGGATGCGACTGATGTTTTTTTGCAGTGTTTGTTCTTTTTTATTTCTAAAGCCATCATCACTTGAATACTAACAGTTGTGGAAATGAACAATGGTTTTACTACAATAAACATAGTGTATCTATAGTAATAACACTAATACTATAGTTTTTGAAGTAAAACATGGTAAAGTATTGGTATAAAATAATAAAAGGTATGAAATTATGAATTGCATTTGTCTCAGTATTATCAAGTAAAGCTAATTATACACATTTAGAAGAAGACTGAAAACATTTTTGTGTATTCAAAAGAATCAACTGCTTTTAAGCATTTTCTGTCATCTCAAATTGTAGAACATAAGGACATTGTTATTTTTTGGTTTGTAATTTAATTCATGTTTTTATTAATGTAACACAAATGTATCACATGATGAGGTGTGGCAGAAATGAAAGCGAGGGCTGTGAGGGATAAACTTACTGTGTTTATACTGCCATCTGATGGCTTACAGGGACACTCACTATTGTACACCTTATATTTATATGGTGGTATTAGTAGTAGGAGTAGGAGCAATAGCAGTGACTACACCAAGAGTGCTTTATTTATTTGTATTTCATACTGTAGCATGATAATGCCATGGATAGACATTCAGATATCTATTAATCCTTGCGTAAATGTATTCTGACGCTGTCTATCTCTCAAGCAGCTCTTTCATTTCTGATATCTTTTGCTGTTTCACATCTGATTTTGGTGTTAGTGAAGATTTCTTTATATCGATTAAAAGCATAATAGGTTTATTTATTGTATCATACAGAAAGTCAACACAGAGAGTTATTTGGATATATCAATGAAATGGAGAAGTGATGATTAAATATGCATAAAATAATGTAAAGATTTTGGGTGAATGTGTTAATATACTTATGTTATGTTTGTAACAATCCACAAAAACACATAGTTGCCGTTCTCCCTTTCCCCATGCATGACTTTTTAGTTGTGGTTAAACACTTCACTGGCCTGAATGTTTCCACTTTTTACCATGTGACTGTTATAGTTGAATACGATAGGAACCAGACTAATGTTTTATAATGTTCAGTTTATCTGCACAGTTAAACCCTGTCTTATTCGCTTTTGAATAGATTCACAAGCTAAATGAAAAACAAGAATCCACACATATGTTGTCCACTCGTATGTCAAAATGTATTCTTAAGTGCTTGTGTTTGTTTGAGAAAATTTCTTGTTTTTAATGTAATTTCCTACAAGATGTAATCTTTTGAGAATGCACTTTATTTCATGTCGGATATAGTCATTTTATACGTTGCTTTGATGAACTGTCCAAAATTCTGTACAATACTGTACATAGAGGAAAATAAAGACATAAACATATTCTGTTCTAATGTGAATGTCCTATAGTATAGGAGAAATGAAGAGAATCGGTGTATGTGTGGCGTTTTGGACAGGTTGCGTTGAAACGAATCTGTAATTTATTTCTATTTATTTCTGTACATCACTTTTACTTAATGCAGATGTCCATTAACTGAGGTGCAGTGTGTGTAGTCAATTAATAAAGATGTATTGATACAATTTCGTGCTTGTTTTATTTGCTTTAGGGAAACTCAGCTTCATCAAGGCATTGCTAGATTTAAATTTTTTTTGGTCAAGTCAGCATAGACCTCTTGAGCTTTTGTCCTCCTTTATCACAGTATGAGTTACGAATTATTGGTTAACAGTACGTAAGACTGACCTTTTACAAATACAAAAACCGGCTGTTATCATACTGAGTGATGTAGAACACAATGGAATTGGATTTTACTCAATTTAAATTGAAATGTAGGCCAACAGAATTTAAATGTAAACAAAGTATAACTCTACACGAACCTTTACTTTTTTACTATACTTTGTTAGTGGGAAGCATATGTAATCATTCACAGTACAACAAAATTACATCAGCAAAAAAATGAATTTAGAGCATGTTTTTATTGGAGCATTCAAGAGGATTTTAATGGAAAAATCTTGACTTTCTTTTTTTTGCCCATGAATTTAAAATGTGAATGTAAAAATAAAAAGGTTAACAAATTACCCTATGTATGTATCATAACAAACCAAGGTAGGATTTATTTCTTACATATTTTCAAAAGACTAAGCTAAACAGTTTTAACAACTGCATAAATTATTTCCTTTTAATACTCCAAACTGTTTAAATTTATTCACTGTATTCAATTTAATCATATGGTATGTACATATATTATTAAATAAATAAATAAATAATTAATTCAGAATTCATTCGACTAGGGCTTACAGTTTCTCGTAATGTACGTTGTCCAATCATCAAACGGCAACTGTCAAACCTGGCCGAATCAGGTCGTCTGGTGGGCGGAGCGAGGGTGTGTATCCGCAATGACAACAGGAAGAGGTTGCATACTGGTTTAATCTCTTCTGATTTATATACTATTCATCTCTCAACTGACAGTTCGACCAACGCGTACTGATCATATAGAAGAAGGAACTCATCGACTGCGGCTTTAATCGATACTCGCCGAGATTACGGCTCCTGAGAAGGCCTGAGCTCGGTCTCAACAGCGCCTGTCCTTGCCGACATCCAGACGAGCGTTCGTGCAGCTGGACGCCGTGGACTATTTATAGGAAAAGTTGGTAAAATACCCGGAAAATCAAACATGCCGGGTCTAACGTGAAGGTAACCACCCGGCCAAGCTTTCAAATGTTTAGTCTGGCTGTTAAAAATGACTTTTTGAGTGTGTACATTTCAAGATACGTGATATCTGTCTTCATACTTAATTATAAATATTTCACACAATCAGGCTCCTTATTATTTGTGTATTTTAATGGTGTTTAGCTGTATTGTGACTGGTATTCGTCGATTACTTGTTTTGCAAAAAACGAATTATTATTTCCAATTAAATTATTGCACATTCAGCCACAGAAAACTGGGTTTTCCTCTTTGGCTGTGTTCGAAATGAAATACTTGCGTACTTCATACTGCATTACGTGCACTATATAATACTACTTATTTCTACAACGCTATGTGAAACATTAGGCAGCATGTGACACAAACGTTTTCAAACATTAGTATGCTAAAATGCTTGTCAGGTGACTTCAATAAGCTGCAGTCTACTTTTGGTAGTCAAAAATCATTTGGTTGATGTTTATAGTAGGTCAAGCGCATTGCATTGTGGGAAACGGTGTAATCAGTTGCATACTACACATTTTGACATATGTAATAAATTAGGCAAGTATTCTGCACATAAAATGCATGCACACTGTACATACTGCAGTATTAGTATTATTTCATTATTGTAGTATGCTAAATGCATTGTGATGACCTTTTTTGCTGGTCACATGACTTACAATTCACATGCATCCACTTTGTCCAAGCACTCTAGAATGAAGAGGAATTTGCATTATTGTGCAATGACGTTTTGTCTAATTGTGAACCGATGACGTTGCCTCATTTCCCGCCGTTATACTGTAAGCTCAAACTTCCTTGAGAAAACAAAGTAAAGGGAAGTCATATTCCTTTTTGTGAAGTGTGCTTGAACTCTCGTGGCCCTCAGTCTCCACACCTGTCCTCAGTCAGGTCTCATGTGACCGATTCATTTCCCACACAGCTTGTTTTCTGTTTGTGTAACACACAGAAGAATGCTTTCTCGTTTGAACCTATTGTGACATCACATCGCATTCAGCAAGATCAAGGTCATTAATGCACAATTAAGTATCCATTATCGGCTGAACAATACATTAAACAAACTGATGTGGTACATATATATTTTGCATTCCTTATATTTAACCATATTATAACCCCTCATATCACATTTTCTCTTACTTTCACTGTCTTTCAGGCTGACGTTCTTCTGTAATGCTGCTGTATCCAGCCTGAACCATGAACTCCGTGTCTCCCAACGGCGTTCAGTACATGGTGGGCGCTGGAGCTCATGAGGACAGGCCCTCGGCCCAGTCCCGACACCACAACGGCCACGGGCCAGTGCCTGACGCCATCAGAGAAGAGCCTGATGAAGTGGATCGCCTGAAAGCCAAGCTTCATTTCGGCCTGGAACAACGTCAAATATGGTTGGTTTTCATGCACATGATTGAGAACTTGTTTCTATGACTGACACAAAATAATGACACAAATGGTTGTTCCTTTTTCCCCGGGCCATTTTTGAAGTCAGATGTTCAAAACTAGCCACAAATCAAATATCGTTGACTGTATCTCAGTAAGTTCCTATCTTCATTTTCCCAGGCTGGACCGTGAAATCTAAAACTACCTTCAACAAGACCTCCCCTCTGTTCCTCCTGGGTCAGTCTTATCTGTTCAATAGTGAAGGTGAGTAAACACTTGCTAACTTCTTGTCACTGTAATGCTGCTTTGAAACAATATGTATTGTAAAAAGCTCTATATATATTATATATAAATAAAGAGGACTTGTCTTGAGCTTGGCTTGACTTGAGCTTGAGCTTGATTTTGACTTGTCTTGACTTGACTTGAGCTTGGGCTTGACTTGAGCTTGACTTGAGCTTGACTTGAGCTTGACTTGGGCTTGACTTGAGCTTGAGCTTGATTTGACTTGGACTTGAGCTTGGGCTTGACTTGAGCTTGGCTTGAGTTTGAGCTTGACTTGAGCTTGGGCTTGAGTTTGAGCTTGACTTGGGCTTGACTTGAACTTGAGCTTGACTTGGTCTTGGCTTGGGCTTGACTTGAGCTTGGCCTGAGCTTGAGCTTGACTTGAGCTTGAGCTTGAGTTTGAGCTTGACTTGGTCTTGACTTGGGCTTGACTTGAGCTTGGCTTGAGCTTGGCTTGAGTTTGAGCTTGACTTGAGCTTGCAGGCTTGAGTTTGAGCTTGACTTGGGCTTGATTTGGGCTTGACTTAAGCTTGGCTTGAGTTTGAGCTTGACTTGGGCTTGACTTTAGCTTTGACTCTGGCTTGAGTCTTGAGCTTGACTTGGGCTTGACTTTGGGCTTGACTTGGGCTTGACTTGGGCTTCTGAGTCTTGGGCTTGACTTGGGCTTGACTTGGGCTTGACTTGGGTTAGACTTTGAGCTTGACTTGAGCTTGACTTGGGCTTGACTTGGGCTTGACATGGGCTTGACTCTGGTCTTGACATGGGCTTGACTTGGGCTTGACTTGGGCTTCACTTGAGCTTGACTTGGGCTGGGCACTGGGCTTGACTTGGGCTTGACTTGAGCTTGACTCTGAGTTTGACTTGAATTTGACTTAACTGAATTTGAACTTGAGCTTGACTTGAGCTCGAATTAACACAACAATAATTAAAAGAATGTGATTCTGTTGTACTGAGATGCCGTCTCATTCCCAGACGAGGTGGAGCGTTTCCGGCAGGTGTTTGTGTCGTGCGTGTGGCTCACCTACAGGAGGGAGTTTCCTCAGCTGGAGGGATCGAGTCTGACCACAGACTGTGGCTGGGGCTGTATGCTGCGCAGTGGACAGATGCTGCTGGCACAGGGCTTACTGCTGCACCTCCTGCCCACAGGTCTCAGCTACTTTCACATTTGTTGATTTGCATGTGAATTAAATGCAGGAAGTAAAGCAGTAGCACTTTATTCACTGTCCTCTTTTGCATGAACATACTGGCCTGGTTTCACAGACAGGGCTTCGATTAAGCCATGGATTGGGCCTTAGTTTAATTCAGGACATTTAAGTAGCTTTTATAAACATGCATTTTAGTCTGAGACTAGCTTAAGCCTTGTCTGTGAAACCTGGGGATTATGTACTCAGTATTAAGTACATTGATAGTGCACTCACTGTAAAATAAAGTGCAACCAATAAAGCAATTCATTAATGATGCAAAGAGATTTCAAAACCCCCTTACTTTGCTTAATTTGAAATAATTACTTTTATTTACCATACATAATCATAACAAATATAGTCTGTTAAAGTGTATTTATATATATATATATATATATATATATATATATATATATATATATATATATATATATACACTACTGTTCAAAAGTTTGGTGTCAGTAAGATTTTTTAAATTTTTTTGAAAGAAGTCTCTTGCTCACCAAGCCTGCATTTATTTGATAAAAAATACAGGAATCTTTTGAAATATTATTACAATTTCAAAGAACTGTGTTTTAATATTTACAAATTAATTTATTTCCTGTGATCAAAGCTACATTTTCAGCATAATTTTTTCATCATTATCGATCCTTCAGAAATCATGCTAACATCATTATTTGATGCTCAAGAAGCATTATAATTATTGTCCATATTGAAAACAGTTGTGCTGCTTCATATTTTTGTGAAAACCATGATGCATTTCATTTCAGGAATATTTGATTAATAGAAAGATCAATATTATGAAATATAAATATTTAGTAACATTATGAATGTCTTTACTGTCACTTTTGATCAATTGAATGCATCCTTGCTGAATATAAAGTATTAATTTCTTTTGAAACAAACAAAGTAAATCTTACTGACCCCAAGCTTTTGGACACCTATATAACTGCTTACATGCTTCTCTATATCCCAGACTGGAGGTGGTCGGACTGTCATCCTCTGTCAGACGTTGATTTTGAGGTGCTGAAGCCCCGCTCTCCTTCCCGCCCGGCTGGCATGTCCCTGCCTTCCTTTAGTTCTTCCTGGACCAGCCCCGTTTCCCAGCGGGACCCCGTCTCTGGCAGTGCTCAGGGTCACAGACGGACCCCTGTGCAATGCCCTGCAGCCAGACTTGACCCTCAGGAGGAGGCGTTACACAGGAAGTTGGTGTCCTGGTTTGGAGACCATCCCTCAGCTCCGTTTGGAGTCCACCAGCTGGTGGAACTGGGAAAGGAGTCTGGGAAGAGGGCAGGGGACTGGTACGGCCCATCCGTAGTGGCACATATGCTGAGGTGAGGGGAGAGCAAATGAACATCAGTGTATATTGAACTGAACTGTGTGACTTATGACTTATTTACTGTGTTTTCTTCTTCCAGAAAAGCAGTGGCTAGAACCCCTGAGTTTCACAGCCTTGCTGTATACGTGGCTCAGGACTGCACGGGTGAGTCTCGTGCATCATGTGATAATTTGACAAAAACGTTGTGAAACTGAAACTTTATCTCGTGCATGTTTGTAAGTGATGTTTAGCTCATACTTCTGCTTCTGTGTGTGTGTGCTGCAGTGTATAAAGGAGATGTCGTGGGGTTGTGTGAGTCTGGCGGCACAGGATGGAAATCAGTCATCATTCTAGTGCCAGTGCGGCTCGGAGGAGACTCCTTAAACCCCTCTTACATTGAGTGTGTTAAGGTATGTGTACTGCACATTAATTCATAAAAAAATATGAATTTGTTTGAAAATAAAAATATCGATATTTTATGAAAGCTTGTTTCCGCCACTGGGTAAATTGTTTTTACTAGGGCTGTCAAATCAATTAATCGCGATTAATCGCATCCAAAATAAAAGTTTGTTTACATAATATATGTGGGCGCACTGTGTATAATTATTTTGTATAAATATAAATACATACTCATGCATATTTAAGTAAAAAATATTATTTATATATAAAATATCTTATATATAATATAAAATATATATAAATCTATATACAGTATATACATGAAAATATTTCTTAATAGATACAACCATGTGTGTGTATTTATATATATATATATATATATATACATATATATATATATATATATATATATATATATAATAATTATACACGGTGCACCCACATATATTATTTAAACAGACTTTTTATTTGGATGCGATAAATCGCATTAATGTTTAACAGCCCTAGTTTACTTTTCTGATTTCTGAACACAATTCAGATTTTTTTTCTGCCAATTCTTAGTTTATTGAATAAATAAATAAATAAATAAAATTAAGTTACAAAAACAAATTTACATCTCACAATTTTCTTTCTGCCATGGAATTACAAAATAAAAAAGGTCAATTGTGTCTGTTTATTCACAATTCTTGACTCTTTCTCAGAAATGCTAGTTTATATCTTGCGATTCTGAGTTTATATCTCTTAATTCAGACTTTTATTTAACGTAAACTAAGAATTGCTAAGATATAAACTAGCATTTCTGAGGGAAAAAGTCAAAAATTGTGAGTTGTACTTTATTTATTTTTTTAACTTCATTTTTATTTTCTATTCCATGGTAGAAACAAGCTTATATATTAATTAAAACACTTTGCAAACTGGACAAAATAATTTATTTAATTTTATGTTTAATATGATATTACTTTTTAAATGACCTAATGTTGACATTTGTTTTAAATAAACAAACTCTTCTTTTCTAGAACATTCTCAAGTTAAACTGCTGTATAGGTATTATTGGAGGGAAACCCAAGCATTCTCTGTTTTTTATTGGCTATCAAGGTATGTGTCTATTTAGAACTATGTTTTGATTGGCTACCGTGTTGCTGTCTGTTCTCTGATTGGCTGCTGTCTGTCTTCCAGATGACCAGCTATTGTATCTAGACCCACACTACTGTCAGCCGGTGGTGGACGTCACCTAAGGCAACTTCTCTCTGGAGGTGAGCCTGAAAGCTACCCTCTTAATTCGTTCAGAAAAATAAAAAACATTATAATATTTATAATTTCAAAGTCTTGTATGTATGTAGCTGAAGTCTCTCGTTTCTCTCGTAGTCTTTTCACTGTAACTCACCCAGGAAGATGAACTTCAGTCGTATGGATCCCAGCTGTACCATCGGGTTCTACGCACAGACGAAGAAAGACTTTGAGTCGTTGTGTTCATCGGTCAGTGATGTGAGTGTCTTGTTTGAATCGGTAACACTAGAAGGAATTGTTGTGATTCAAGTAGGTAAAAACCCTTTGCTTCTGGTGCATAGAGTCAAAAAGTCAATGCCGACAAATAAAGCAGTTGCTAAAGGTGTCACTGAAGCCATGTGCTGAAAACGTTTGCTCGTGTCTTGTCTCTCCGTTAACTCACTTTCACTTGCATTTT
This sequence comes from Hybognathus amarus, assembly GCA_030378365.1. Classification (NCBI taxonomy): domain Eukaryota; kingdom Metazoa; phylum Chordata; class Actinopteri; order Cypriniformes; family Leuciscidae; genus Hybognathus; species Hybognathus amarus. The sequence goes on along the minus strand of JAQIUQ010007421.1, from coordinate 53,048 downwards.
TTTGCACTAGTATGCACTTTATAAAATAAAATATTTTTGCTAGACTTTCTCAAGCTTCTAGAATTCCCCTCAAATTTAAGATATCAGAGCAAAAATATTTTTTTTATCTAATATTAGTATCATGATATGGTTAAGCAATATCATCGCGAGTAACGAGCGCAATTTCTACACGAGTGACGTTTTGTCCTGAATAGCACGAGTGCAAAGTGATTTTTATTCAATAAATAAGAATATTGTGTTATATTTTAGGCACAATATTGTCTGCCTATGCTAAATTTTTCCACTATTACCTATAAAGCCAGTGCAGAACTGTTGTGAGTCTCTGACCAACACACAGCGGCGTTTCGTTTCTGAATGAATCTGCATTTTGAGTGAATCATTCGGGTGAACCAATGATTCAGTGGCTCATTCATTAAGAGAGCCATTTAGGAATGAATCAGCCGTTTGAACGAATCCAGTGAATGAATGAGTGTCATGACTCATTTTAGACATTTACCACCACCTATGACTATCACAAAAATTATATGAATAAAAAAAATCCATATTAATAAACAACGCATTAAAGGTATAGTTCAACCAAAAATGAAAATTCTCACTTTGTTGAGTAAAATAAAATAAAAACATACTAAAGCTACTTTTTGCCATATCTATTTGATGCTTTTTTTATTTGCACAATAATGACTTTCAATTATTTTAAAGTCTCCGGTAATTCTCAGCCATATTTCATGTGCAATTATTTACGAATTAATTAGATTTATCGTGTAATTCAATAAAAAATGGCATCACTTGGCAGCCCTAATAATTATATATATATATATATATATATATATATATATATATCAGTATATAAATATTTTGACTTTTTACATGTATTTTACTATAGTAATGAATAACTATGAATTAGGAATAATTAATGCAACTAAGCCTAAACCACACACTAATCCTACTATACTAAAGGTCTCCAAAAGTCAATCATTTTTATCCCTTAAAGGAGTAGTTAATTTAAAAAAAAAACTTTTGCTGATAATTTACTCACCCCCATGTCATCCAAGATGTCCATTTCTTTATTTTCTTCAGTCGAAAAGAAATTAAGTTTTTGATGAAAACATTCCAGCATTTTTCTCCATATAATGGACTTCAATGGGTTCCAAAACGGAACCAAAAGACAGTTTCAGTGCAAACTGTTCAAAGGGCTTTAAACGATTCCAGACGATGAATAAGGGCCTTATCAAGCGAAACAATCGCTCATTTAAAAAAATGAAAAAAGTTTACGTTTTATAATCTCAAATGGTTGTGTTGGAAAGAAGTGTGTTACTTAGACATGGCTAAGTCTTAACTTTTATAAAGAATATCTCTTTAGGTTTGAGACTTTGAGCTTTGAAACTCTCCATACATGCATAAACGGCTAACACAACACACTAGAGGACAAGGAAAACAAGAAAAAAGCATCATATGACCCTTTTAAAGCATAATTAAAGACATTACAAAGACATACAAACGACATTAAAGGCTTGGTTTTCACCACAGAGGGATTTTAAATACTATTACTCTCTAATTAGGGACATTAAAATAAAGTGTAACCATATTTGATGTTCTTTTCAGGCTTTGTCGTCATCTAAAGAGAAGTATCCCATCTTTACATTTGTGGAGGGATGGGACAGAGCTACGGACTGGAGGGGCAGAGCGCGACGCCACGGGACGGTCCTGCAAACATTTTCTCATGCAACAGAACGAGCAGGAACAATAAGAGAGGAAGCACAGATGACTTTGTGCTCCTGTGAGGAGTGTACGGCATTCAACACACACTGCACTGAACTTCATGAAACTGCTGTTCCTCACGTCTGAACACTGAGAATCTCTGTCTACGTCATATTTCAGAACTAAGAATTTGCGTTGCATTAGGAAAATGTGTATTTTTAGAATTATTTTCATGAGTTAAACACCTTTTTCCACCTATTTATCATTACCTCAATGCCAAAAAATGTAAAAAAGCTACATTATTGAAATGTAGACTGTCTTTATGCTGAGTTTTAGTTGATTTTAATTCACTGCATTACAGTATAAGCATGTTTTGCATTATGGTGATAAATTGTAAGAGGTGTAAAAATGTAATAATTCTAAAAATTGGTTTATTTTCTGGATGCATACTATAATTTTGGTGTGACACCTACATTTCTTGGGAAATTACCTGTACATTATAAGTGAGTAGGAGTCGGCCTCATACACACTAAAGTTTTACTTCGTCCTGTTTATCTCTCACACACTGAACACATGGTCCTGCTGTTGTGTCACTCTTTATGAAGGTAAACGGGTACTCTAAGTGTTTTCCTCTGAGACTGTGCTCTAAAACAGGGATTATGGGTCATTTCGACATTGAGAAAACCTCTGGTTGCTGTATGGTATGCCTGGTTTTGTAAGTCGTGTATATTGTAAATCTCAGCTGTGTGTTTTTGTTTGAAGTCGTTGTGCTGCGTTTGCTTTCTCTTATTTAAATGTATATTTTATGGGGAATCACGGCCGTAGTACCTCTGGGAGACTGTGTGGCGTTTGAGCTGTCTGAATATTTGATGTCTGGTTTGCTTTTGCTTGTTTAGGTCAAACACATTATCTGTTACTGTTCAATCTTATTTAAGCTGTTAATTTTATTTTTACATCTTTTTACATCGTCTGTGGATGCACTGAATGATGCTGAACTGCTGTCACTGTTTGAACAATCGGTATTGAATTATAATAGATATTTGATTGTATTTTTTTTTGGATTCTCTCTCCTGAAGATATATGCTCTAAAGGACCAGTGGACGAGAGGGTGATTTACCTCTTTGTGGATTTATTTTATTTTTATTTTTTTTCAGAATTGGAATTAAATGTAAGAGAGAAGTAAATTGCTTATAATTCCATAATTGTCCAACTGAGTATCTGTCCTTAAAATAGCTTCAGGCATTTTTAAGTTGTCTATTTTTATCAATTATTGTGCATTTTTATCTTTTTTTATGCATCCATTATAAAGGAGAGCTACTGGCCTGCTTGCTTTTGAGGTTTCGGTGTAATTTTAACCAAAGTCGGGCAAAATTAGAACAAAGAAAAGTGATTTTTTTTTGTGTGACTTGTCATCTGTAAGCTCTTAAGAAGTCTTACCCCAGTTGTCTGTTCTGAAACAAACAAATGCAACAGACCATATTTAGTTACACTGGAAACCTGAATAAGTTGGCAAAACTCAAATAAAAAATAAGTTGGCTATAGTTACTTAAACATTTTTAAGTTTAAGTGAGCAGAACTTGCAGATTTCTATTGTGTGCTCATATTTAATTGCTCTTAACATTAATTATTTGAGTATTTGCACATTTCCTCTAAATTAGTGTATAGCATAGCAAAAAATGAAGCACTACCAAATCTCCCACTTAAAATGGATCTTGCACCAAAAAAAAAAAAAAAAACATGAAATAACACTTAATTTTAGCATTTACTTCTCCCTTTTGAGTGTCGGTTTTAAAGCATTCTGGGAAAGAAAAATCCCAAGTTAGATTTAAGTTTGTCTAAATTAAAAGAAACAAGTTCATAAAAAATGAAACACTAAATAAATACTCAAAAGTGAATTTGATTGAACTAATTTGTTCAAATTTAAGTTGTCTGCTCAAACCAATTATTTTGAGCAATAGGGCTTACAGTAGCAAAGAAAAAAATTATTATTAATACTTTTGCACCTATACAGTTCATGTGAATATTAATAAATCCCATTTTTCGATTTTAAAGTCCCCCTGTAGTCAATAATTGTATGATTATAACTCATCTTTGATAACCAAAAGTACATTTTTAAACTTTTTACCTTCTCATGATTTAGTATATGAATATGCAAATGAGGCAAATCTACTCACTCCAGCTCAGAGATCCACATGTTGATCTGATTGGTTACAAGGTAGTTTGTGACCAGCGATTTCAAAAAGCGTTTTTGAGACTTTTTTGATTCACTGCAGTTTTAGGAACAAAAATACCCAGCAATGATGTTGACTCATGAATTTAAACATGGTTTGTCTTAAATCATATTAAATCCATCACATAGATACATAAACAACATTAATAGCTTGATTTTTCACCACTGGGGAAATTTAAGGACATTTTGTAATAGATTTTTTAGTTTCAGAATTTAAAAAAAAATCTCACTTTTTGAAATAAAATCAATTTGTGAAAGAGGCTGACACAAGGTAGGTGCTATTTAAAGTAACTTTTATTTTGTAGCCGTACAACTGCTTTTTGTTTTGAAGCGTCGTGGCGGACCTCTATTTTGAAGGGGTGTGAAGGGCGGGGCGCTGAGTGACTTCCGGCTGGCCGAAGACAGCGGCAGCAGCGCTGAGATTAGGGCGGATTCGCAGGGTCTGTAGAAACATGGACAGTCAAGGCAGAAAAGTGGTGGTGTGTGACAACGGGACCGGGGTGAGTGTGAGAGCGGACCTCATACGGCTCTGTCCGGTCTGAAGGATGTTTTATTTCGCGCTTGTGTGTGTTTAAATGACGGCTTGCAGGAGAAAGATGCAGCGGAACAGGAAGTGAACTGAAAGCACCTTATTTTACACTGTGATTATCTGTGATTTACACACGACCTGAAATGTGGAAATAACACTGATCAGATGTTCAACAGTCATATATCACGATAGATTATGAATGGTTTTGCATGTGGATGTTTTGAATGAGCTATGTATATTTATTGACATGATTGGCGTTTACAGATAATTTGATTTATATTTTAATGAAGTCGCAGTGTGAGCATGCATTATTGAATAAATGACACGTCTATGCACGTTTATGTCAATGATGCTTGAGAATCTGTGTCTGTAAAAGCAAAGATAAAGATGATCTCTAACTCACTTCCGAGTTTGTAATCTCACATCTGGCCAGAGAGGAAGTGACATACCAGACAAACCATAGAAACACATTCCGTCATCATTCTCTCGCTGTCTGATAATGTTATGATAATCAAATGATACACAAAGTTACTTAATTTTATTATGGTGCATTTCCTGTATTACCATAGTATTATATGGTAAAAAAAAACGTTTTAAATGTCCAGAACAACATATTTTTATTCTAATGGCCCAAAAGGCATGATTTTACCATAATACATGTTCATATTTAGTGGTAAATATTCACAAAACATGCCTTTACTGGAGTTCATGTCCAAAAGACATAGTTTTACCATAATACATACAAAATATAAACATTACCCTGGCACAAAAGTAGAAAAAAACTCAATAATGTGAGACTTTCTTGGCCAAACGTTAGGTTAGATGTGTGTTTACTATGGCATATGCCGTTTTATTGTTACGCATGATTGTTACAACTGGTGAAACACCTAATTTTGTTGTTTGTCAGTAAATGCGCATTAATGTTAATGCATTAATGTCTGATAAATGTCTAGAAAGCATCTTGATCTTTTGCTTTGTTTCTGATTTTTAATGACTAGCTGTCTTTCTCTGGTCTGTATTATTAGTAATATTTTAAATAGGAACAAAATTAAACATTTTTGCACTTAGTTTTAATAGTTTTCCCCTTTTTTTCCTTCTGATTGGTGATATTTGTAATGATGTAACTCTGTGTGTCTGTCTTTCAGTTTGTGAAGTGCGGATATGCCGGCTCTAATTTCCCGGAGCATATTTTCCAGCTCTGGTGGGAGACCGATCATCCGCTCCACTGCCAAAGTGGGAAACATCGAGATCAAGGTAAACTTTGATAAAAAATTTTATACTGTCTATTTCTGCAGATATACTCATCTATATTCAAAATTCAAAGGGAAACCAACGCTGCCGGCTGCAGATACACAAACTGTAAACATAGCAGCGTATGCTTATCATTTTGACTATCAGTCCTGCTGATCATTTACTTTATTCCACTCGCCTCATTTTAATATTAAAATATTCACACATGCTTCATAGTATAGGGCCACTCTCCTGCATAGTTCAGCTCCAACCCCAAATAAACACCTGAGCCAGCTAGTCAAGCTCCTACTAGGCATACTAGAAACTTCCAGGCCGGTGTGTTGAGGTAAGTTGGAGCTATGTTTCCATCCACCTATTTTTATGTATATTGCATAAAAAAAACACTAGATGTATGCTCAAATGTTTTTATCCGATAAGAAAAAATGCGACTAAACTACAACGGAAACACATTTACCAAATAAATTCCTCAATGCGCATCAAAATTGACTGAGCGATGGTTTGGTGTAACTAAAGTCATTTATTATTTACAAAAATTATTACTTACAATGGCACTTCTCCTGCTGCATCAACGTCCATTTTTCTTAGTAATATTTAGCGCCAGTTTATCATCAATTTCGGTTTTCTGGATGGAAACAATGTTTTATTCGCAAATGTTTTTTGTGATATTCCAAGTTAAATTCGCAACTTTGGATGGAAACATGGCTATTGTCTATAGGTCGCTTAAGACCTTCTGGAACAGCCTATATGTGAAGTGCACAGTTTTAGATGCTGCCTAACTAGACTTTCAATCAGAGGTTGGAAATTGTCGTTGTGTAGTTTTCGAAGAAACACCATGGTTTTATTTAGTAAGAAGCAGCTTCTTGTGTAACGTCCTGCTTGAGCTGAAGTTCCTGCTGAGTGGCTTTCAGAAGGACTGGAGCCCACATCAGCTGTGAGAGGGGGGTTATGGGCTTCTCTGATTGAAAATAATAATAATACGCAGAGAGAAATCCAGAAGAGATCTTATAGAGATGTGTATTTATCACTGTCAAAAGAGATGTTTTAGGCATATCTTCTAGGCATGTATTTTAGGCAAGTGACAAGTGAGTGTTATTTCTAACATGTATTATTTTTTAATACCACACTAAATTATAAGTCTATATATGTCTTAGCTTTTTACACTATTTTTATTTTGCTCAATCATATAGGGGAACAGTTTTTTAACCCTAAAACTGTATTCTGGACAAATGTGGGCAAAATAGTTTTGATTTATTTTAAAAAAATACTTCCCTTGATCTGAGCAGTACAAGACTTGGCTACTTTTACTAAGTTTGCCTCCTGAACACACATTTTTATTTGACTCAATTCTACAATGTTAAGTGGGTGAAAAAACCCTCCATAATCTTGTATTTGGGTCAAAAATGGGCACCCATAGAAATGAATGGGAAAAACTGTAATTCAGAGCATTTTAAAATAAGACAGCAGTCACTTCATCTTTAGGTTTTAGCTATAAGAATTTATTGGAATGATGTTTTAATGTAGTTAAAAAAACAAACAAAAAAAACCCATAAAAATAAGCCAAATTTTACATAGAAAATATGGTACTTTTTGAAGTAAATAAATTCAAATATACCCCCAAAATATAAGAAAACACTATAAATGGATAGACAAAACTTTATCAAAGACAGTGATATAACATTATAATAAATAAAAATGAGTCCTCTGTGCCCACATTTGTCCACAATTACAGAATTAAGGGCTATAAAGTGAATACGGTGCTTTTTTTCTAAAAAAATAGTCTTCAAATAATCAAGGGATTTTTTTTTCATACTATTACGAAAAATCCGGTTCCTAAATTCCTTAATTCTCTACCCTCTTTTTTTAATATGAAACATGTATATTCTTGGGCATGTCAAGTAGTTAAGTTGACATTTTATTAATGTATGTTCAGTCCGTTCTGTTCCTGTCTGCTTGAGTTCCTACTAGTTAGTTTCCCTGACTGTTCATTAGTTTCCACACACCAGTTTCTGTTCCCTGTGTATTTAAGCCTGTAGTTCTTTCTTTTTATTGTATATGTTTATCTATGTTAATGGGGTTGGGTTTGTTTCCCACGATCCTACAATATCCTCAGTATTGTTTAGATTTGAACACAAAGTTATTAACACACACACATACATACAGTATATATACATATCAAGGTACAACAGATTAAACGCTAGTAAATATTTTTTCAAGCAACATATTGACTTATTTTAACTAATATTAAACGTATGCATTCAAAATCAAAACCATGAAAAGGTTTAACTAAAACGTAAAAAATTAAAATCAAATATAATAAACAGTTTTTTCAGCTAGTTGCCAAGGCTTAATGTGTTAAAATAACTAAAATATAAATTAATAAACTACATAAATTGATAAATGAACTCAAATTAAATGGAAAATATAAAGACAAAAACAGACTTAAAAAAAGATATAAATTATGCTAAAATAACACTGTAATGAATGCCCTGATTATACAGGTTTCATTTGTTTCTATGAATGTTGTAATGATGTTTGAAAATAAGGCATGTTGTGGCTCTGTGAGTGATACGAGCGCTGATCCTGCATCAGTTTACATCAGTTCCTCTGCTGTTCTCTCCTTCTGTCCTGTCCTCCTGTAGGTTTCTAGACGGATGGTAAGTGTTTGTATGGCTGAGAGTCAAAAACTAACAATAACTCTTGTTCTCTCACTAACCCTGATGAAATGATCTTGCTTAGAATGTGAGTGATGTTTGACATTACCCAGAATGCAATGGGTTCTTCATCCTCGGAAAACCTGGAGATATCAGGTTCAAATATTAATTAACTACATCAACACGGATGGCAACCCTGGTTCATTCATCAACCTTCTCTCTGGTTGCAGACTTTTACTCACGTTTAATGACTGGATTGCAGTGCTTTTAATGTTGTTGCTGTCAGAAGAGTTTCATTGGAGTGAATTGCATAAAATACATTGATGGAATGAAATTACTTGTTTATTTTCCCATCTAACACTTAATGGACGGCTTCCGTTCAGCTCGAAGTGAAAGATAAAACTGCGCTGAGCCTACTGACCTTTGACCTCTCGTCCGTGACCTGTAGGATCTAATGGTGGGCGACGAGGCGAGCGAGCTGCGCTCCATGCTGGAGGTGAACTACCCCGAATGGAGAACGGGATCGTGAGGAACTGGGACGACATGAAGCACCTGTGGGACTACACCTTCGGCCCCGGAAGCTCAACATCGACTCGCGAAACTGCAAGATCCTGCTCACCGAGCCGCCCATGAACCCCACTAAGAACCGAGAGAAGATCATTGAGGTCTGAGCGGCTGTTTGTTGCGTTATACTGTTCCTCTGGTGGACCTCACTGAGCTTTGTGTTGATGTGATTTATGTTCCCTCCCTTCAGGTGATGTTTGAGACCTATCAGTTCTCAGGGGTTTATATCGCCATCCAGGCCGTGCTCACGCTCTACGCTCAAGGTACTGAACCTGCCAATGGGAAGAGCTGGTGACACTTGACAAACGTTTATACATGCACTGGTGATTATAGAGACAGAAAAACACAGTGAGGAAGTTAATGGAGCCATTTTTTATTTTCATGTTGATTCTAATGGTTAGAATGAAAGATTTATAAAAAATAAGAAATATACATCAAATATAAAATCAAAAAAATATTATCATAAAAAATAAAAAATAGTAAATATTAAATATAATATATACATATATATTAAATATGACATGTATAAAAGTCATTAATATTACTTTTATATATTAAAAGTAATAAATATTAAATATAACAATATAATAAATACTAAATATGATATAGAAATATATAAAATATTATAAAATAAAGTCATAAATATAAATAATATTAAATACAACATTTAAATATAAATAATGTTAAATATATATATATATATATATATATATATATATATTTGTGTGTGTCTATATATGTAAAAACAATAAACCGTAATAAACATAATAAATGCATGAATACATAATAAATAAGGTATACAATACTAAATAATAATAAAAAAGTTTTGTTAATAAATATATATTAAATTCAATATATAAATAGAAATAATTGATTCATATATCTATAATATTTAATAAATTAAATTAAAAGTAGTAAATTAATTAAATACAATACAAATAAATAATAAATATGAAAATATATAATATAAGATATAAAAATGATAGTTAAATACTATTAAATATAAAAAATAAAGTAAAAAATATAATAGATATTAAATACAATATTTACATATTAAATGTATAATATATCAAATATATAAAGGAACAAATATGTGAAGTATAGTGAAAAATGAAACTTGAGTACAGTCTCGAGTTGATGTTTGTGAATGTCTCTGCAGGTCTGTCTGACGGGTGTGGTGGTGGACTCTGGTGACGGTGTCACTCATATCTGTCCAGTGTATGAAGGTTTTTCACTTCCTCATCTTACACGCCGGTTGGACATCGCTGGAAGAGACATCACCCGCTACCTCATCAAGGTACATCTCTCTCTCTCTCTCTCTCTCTATAAATATATATATATATATATATATATATATATATATATATATATATATATATATATATATACACATGTATAATATATATATATTTCATTCACTCACTCACATCTTTTCATCAGTCTCACTCAAACCAATCCAAATACGTTTAGATTTAAATTTTGCCATTTAACGAGTCCGCTCAACATATCAGTCTAGTGTGTATTTTAATCACCGTGGTTGTGTTCTTAACACTTAATTTCCGCACAGATTTATTCTTAATAGTTCTGTTTTCAGTTAACTATAGCAACACTGTAGCCAACTGTAAATAAGCTCTCATAGGTGGACTCTCCAGAGAAATGTCCAGGCTGAATGTAACGATCTCGGTGTGTCTCCAGCTGTTGTTGTTGAGGGGTTACGCCTTCGAACCACTCGGACGGACTTCGAGACGGTGAGGATGATGAAGGAGAAGCTGTGTTACGTGGGCTATAACATCGAAGCAGGAGCAGAAGCTTGCGCTGGAGACCACCGTCCTGGTGGAGTCTTTACACGGTACGTATCAGATACATATGCTCGGATCCATAATTTAGTGATATATAATGAACCATCTCAATGGTAGACTGGAACAGTATTGCCTTGTTTTGGCTGTGGTTGCCACTAGAGGGCAGAACAGCATGTGGAGTGAACCCTCGACTCGATGTTATCTGTGTTTGCAGCTGCCCGGACGGGAGGCTGATTAAAGTGGGCGGTGAGCGTTTCGAGGCTCCTGAAGCTCTGTTCCAGCCTCACCTCATTAATGTGGAGGGAGTGGGTGTAGCCAAACTGCTCTTCAACACCATCCAGGCAGCCGACATTGACACCAGGTCACTTCAGATGTCACACGTTTCACTCTCAGTATTCCATATAGTGTTGGATATGACGTAATATATATGTCATATTATACTATTTGTTTACAGTTTTGGTCATAGGCTGCATTTACAAACACATCATGCAATATATATATATATATATATATATATATATATATTATTTATAGTTTAAAGTTTTAAAATAAGTAATATCATAACATAAAATTTGTGTATAATTTTATTGTTATGAAAAATGTAATAATGGTGATAATATTTTCTAATTATAATATTGTCATTGTTAGGATATATATTTTAATGATATTTATGTTTTAGTATTACATATTTATATTCAGTATATATATTTGTTTATCTTATTTTTATACTTTTTTGTTCAAAAATATACAATAAACATTTCAAATAAAAAAAATTGCTAACAATTAAATATATAATAAGATATATAATTGTAATATTTAATATTTAATAATATTTAATAAAGTTTGTAATATGTTAATAATATTTGCTAATTATAATATTGGTCTAATGTTATATCTTTAAATTATATTTATATCTTTATCTGTTACAATGTATGATATATTTATATAAGATATATTTTATGATATATTAAATATTTGTTGTCTCAGGCTGTGTTTAACAAACCCATCATGTAATAGATAATAAATAATAGATAATATTTTTTTAATAAAGGTTTTTTAAGTTATACACACAAAATGTATAATTCTATTCTATTACATTTGTAGAATTGTAATAATATTTGATAATGTTAATAATGTAATTATAATATAATGGTTATTATATCTATATAATTTGTTGTGTGCATGTGTATACACACTCATATTTGACTTATCTTTATTACAGGGCTGAGTTTTACAAACACATTGTTTTGTCGGGCGGTTCTACCGATGTATCCTGGTATCTGCCGTTCCGTCTGAAGCGCGAGCTTCAAGCAGCTTTACCTCGAGAGTGCTGAAGGGAGACGTCGGACAAGCTTTCGGTACCAAAAACAGCTAATACTTACATCTAACACAGACTTGCTCTAGAATACAGACATCCTAAAAAACACATTTGTCCACTAGCAATTAGCAATTTCTTTGAGTATTTGAGATTATCAATGGACTATGATGTCAGAAATTAACTAATTTAACTAATTTGAATTTTTTTTTTTACTTTTTATACAGCGTTGCCGTATTACTGAATCTGTGGCCTTTTCTCTTTCTGCAGAAGTTTAAGATCCGCATCGAGGATCCTTCACGCCGGTAAACACATGGTGTTTTTGAGGAGGAGCAGTGCTGGCCGACATCACTGAAGGACAAAGACAACTTCTGGTTGACCAGAGAGGAGTACCAGGAGAAGGGCATGCGTGTTCTGGAGAAGCTAGGCGTCACCGTTCAGATAAATCACACACACATACACATGCACACAAAACATCACACACTTGCACTCACACACTCCCAGTCACAGGGTGGCATTTTGGCAGCATAAACACAGAAGTTTCCAGCAGTTTTTTGCGGACACGTCCAGAACAACGATCAAATACTTGAACTTCCTTTGCAATCCAAAAAGCGCTTAATGTTTGTACGACATTCCAAATGTAAAGGTTCGTATCACTGCTGCAAAACTCACGAAGCCATTCGTTTATGCTGCCAAAGTGTATCCTCTAATCTAAAGCATCCACCATATCATGACCTGTTTGTTTTGAGTTCCTGTCTGCCCCTTATTAAGAGCAATATCGCTCTAAAAAGAGTAAGAAACAGGAGGATGATGTGTATGTAAACGGACAAAACAATAAAAAGATGTATTTTTAAAAAAACAAAAAAGTTTTCTTTGTTACAAAAATAAGTTTTGTAATGAGGACAAAAATCGCTGCAGCCAATTCGCTAATGAAAATGATCGTGGCCAATGGTATCAAACACATAGACGTTCATTCTTTTGCTGAAACGCCTACTTTCTATCTTACTATCTGTCTTTAATCTCAGTGTGTGTGCGCTTCATTATTGGATGTGCGCTTCACCTGAAAACCTTCCCAAATAACATTTGAAGAGTTCTTTTGTCAAATATCATTGCTGAGGACGCCCTGAAAGGCAGCGTTCAGTCTGCCTTATTTGATTAAGTATGTATTTAAATAACGACTCTGTGTTCATGTCATTCCATCAGTTGTTCCTTTTCATCTAAAGGACCTTCATAAACGATAGTATCAATGTCAGACTCCATTTGAAAGGGAAGTGATCGTGTTTAGCATACAGTTAGAGCTGCAGTCTAGAGCCTCATTTCTGCATCTGGCTGGGTGAATCTCATAAACATGTCTGTTTCTCTCAAAATCAAGTTATAGGTCCCGTAAAGGAATTTTTTTGCATTGTGCCATTATTTTCCTCAACAAAATCAACATTTTTATTAGCATAATGTAAAAAAAAAAGTCATTACTGTAATGCAAAAAAAGTAGTCAAAGTAGTAGTCATTACCGTTATGAAAAGTATAGTCATTACCATAATGCAAAAGTCATTACCGCAATGCAAAAAGGAAGTCATTACCGTAATGAAAAAGTATAGTTATTACCGTAATGAAAAAGTATAGTCATTACCGTAATGCAAAAATAAAAATATAGTTATTACGTAATGCAAAAAAGTATAGTCATTACCGTAATGCAATTTTTTTTTAGCATTAATGTCGTTGGTTTTGTTGTAGTGCCTTTTATGCTGATCTAAATGTAAAAATAATTGTATTACGCTATTTCTACTGTAATACAGTAATATATCTTATATCTGGGAAATACAAAACATCTGGAAGTAACATGTTCATGTGCATTATGTTAATGAGTTTGGGAGGTGAATGTGTGTAATTGTCAAGAAAATAATGTCACAATGCCCTCCAAAAAAAAAGATTGTATAAAAGGGATAAGCAAATGTAATTGTGATTGCTTTTCTTTTTGATTGTGGGAGTTAAGTGAGATTCACACACGTAAAACACGAGAGCAGGAGTGTGTGTTTGGTGGCAGCTCATGCATGTTTCACACATGTGCATAATCTTGCGTCGCATATTCTATTGCAATAACCCTGCGTCCTTTTCATCGACTCATTTATCTAGTGTTCTAACGATCAATCGTGTTTCGCTCCCGGAGGAACTCGCGCGGTTGTTCACATTCTCGACTTTTTTTCTGATGGTTTTGTGTTTTTGCGTACATGTGTTTTCTTCTTTGCTGTTGGTTGTTGCGTCATTGGCATGTCTTCCAATAGTCTGAATTGGAATGCATCTAATAGTCTGGGAACGAAGGCTCTCGCGGACGCCCGATGGGTGTGTTTATGGGTCAGACGCTTCATTCCCAGACTGAAGGCAGCCATGATGTCATGGTTTACTGCCTGTTTGTAATATGAACGACATAGTAATGATGGTATTGGTAATGACGATGATGATTTTTAGTGTTTGTACTCGTGACGGCTATTTGGAAGCTGGATCAGTGATGTTTCTGTGTTTGGCTTCTGGTTTGAACACATTCAGCATTCTCCCTCACATCGAATAAACTGTGTGACGACTCCTTTGATTTCATTTACACGCATTCTTCAAGTGCCAAGTCTGGGTATTGTTGTCTTTTTGTTTGTTTTCTGCTCTTTTGTTTTTCTTTTGTTTGTAGCGTACTGCCTGACCACTGATTTGAATAAAGGAAATTGATTAATAACTCAACCGTTAAAGTGAGTCTTTTAAATCGACTGAAACCAGTGCTGTTTAGAGTGTGTGTGTGTGAGAGAGAGAGAGAGACAGTCATTTTTCTTCATATGTGGCATGTAACTATGGAAGCGCTCAAGGAATGGCTGGTTACCATGTCGATTTGCTGTACACAAGCAGTGTCTTTTATCTCCGTTCATCTATTAAACTGGTGATTTACAGTACCAGTCTGAGACACACATGCTCATTATTTATTCATGCTTTTATCCATATTTTAGGTTATAAAACGTGTAGGCAAATTTATTCCATGTTCATATATATATATATATATATATGTATATATATATATATATATATATATATATATATATATATATATATATATATATACATATACATACACACACATATATATATATGTATATATATATATATATATATACACACCTAAAGGATTATTAGGAACACCATACTAATAGTGTGTTTGACCCCTTTTCGCCTTCAGAATTGCCTTAATCTGGCATTGATTCAACAAGGTGCTGAAAGCATTCTTTAGAAACGTTGGCCCATATTGATAGGATAGCATCTTACAGTTGATGGAGATTTGTGGGATGCACATTCAGGCATCGAAGCTCCCATTCCAATTTAAAATGTCTCTTATATGTCTCTATAAGTCTCTTGCTTTAATGCCAGGTTGACTGTACATTATGCCTAAATATGTTAAACACATGTATGCATGCATATGTGCTTTTGTTTTTCAGGCTCTCGGGGTCTGGGCTGGATGAATATACAATTACAGCTTTAGGAGGAATTATTTTTTGCTTGCAACTTTAGTTTGTGGACAATACAGAGTGATTTTCCTTGACATTTCTCAAGAAGGCGTTTTTGGAGGTCTGAGTGATAGAGTCATCTTGCACAGTGATACAGAGCTGTACGAGTGTGTGTGTGTGTAGGAGGGGGTGATTGTGTTCACATTTGTTTCCAATTTTATTCATGTAAACAGGGGGGGGGCTGTCAGACTCAGTGGGGCCTGTTTAAATTAAGGCCAGGCTGCTCTGCACACAGCGGGGCACTCGCTGTACGTTACGTTTGTTTGTACTGAGAGACTACAGATACATTTGCATAAACGACACACACATGCAAGTTTGGTCCCAATTTGGAAGTTTACCCAAAAACACATTGTCACATGTCGCTCCAAACCCACTTTTTGGCACTAAAAAAGTATAGAAGTCCATATGGTTTGTGCACGTCAATATATTTGTGTGAGGAACAGATCAAAATATGTCATTATTTGCTAAAAAATAAAATAAAAATAATCCCCTCTATGATATGTGTGTACATATCTAAATTTGAAGATGCATTGAACTTGATGTTGATGGCAAGCTCCGTTGCTGTCGTGTGTCTTATCATGCAAGTGTAAATATGGTTTTGTGTGGTCCTGTTTAGAGCTTGACAGTAAATTGACTTTTTTTGTGTTTGCGTGAACTATCTCTTTAAGATAAGGGTCATTGTGGTTTGTGCCATTAGTCATTTTTCTGCTTAATGACAAGTAACATGGTACAGACTACAGAAAACAGTGTTATCCACACAATATATATCCCACAATTCCTCTCCGCACTGTACACATGACTGAACTGCCCTGTGGGGAGAGAATAGTTATTCTGTTGAACATCCAGCGCACAACAAGCCGATTCATTGGTGTATGAAATGAAGCACAGACATGTTTACTATCAATATCATTATGCAACCAGATCGTGAGGGCAAATCTGGTGTAAATGCCCCTTTCTAAAGGGTGATTTGCTGGAACAGTCAGCACTAGGGTATGCTGGGATTGAGTTTGGAGGACAATTAGGCTATATCGCAGCATGCAAATATATTTCTCTCTTACATGCATATGAGAAGAAGTAATCCGCATTCTTTTTCAGTTTGTATTTGCAAACTCATTTTACTTCCTTAATGTGATGTTTTATGTTAAAGCGAATATTCAACAAGGGGAACAGATGCAGTGTGGGACGGATTTGATCTTTTGACAATTGATTGGATAATGGAAAAGAGTGCATAACCTACCTGAATGGAGAGAGGTGCATTACCTAATAGCTATTTTGCAATTAGTTGACCTTAATGACATAAAAGTCATGATTGTGAGATAAAAAGTCTTTAATGTCATTATATTTGACTTTTATGACACAATTTTGACTTACTATATCATAATGACTAATGAGAAGGCCAATAATTTGTACTTTTAGAATAATTATGACTTTACATTTTTTTGATAATTTTTTTTTTAAAATAAACTAAAATATATAGACCTACAGAATGTTCCCTACTGGTTATTATTTTGCAACCATAAAACAATGTTCCCAAAATGTTGCCAGGTGGTTATTCTCAAATTATACCTGAACATTACTACAAATTATATACTTGTGAATGTACAGAGTGATGGCCTAAAGACACGAAACGAGCGGTTTGTGTGAGAAAACAACAGTATTTATATAGTTTTACCTCTTGTTTACAGCCGTAGACCTGATCTGGATCAGATGTCCAACTGAACCGAGCTGAACCGTCTCCAACGTGACGCCGGAGGTGATCGCGTGCGCATTTGTTCACGCATTGTTTCACACGGAGATTTCGGAAGTTTTACCTTTCACTAAACATATTTAGATATACGGGAAATTGCAATGGATGACGATTTCGATATATCTCTTCTTTTGCCATATAGAATTCAAGTACAAACAATTAAGGCATAAATCAACAATCATACAGTTACATTCGGGCTGATATATCATTTAGAGAAGAAAAAAATTACATAGAAGAGAGAGAAATATATAAAATAAAAAAAGTAATTAAAAAAATAAAAAAGGGCGAGGGTCTTATTCCCGATATATATAAATATGTTTAGTAAAAGGTAAAACTTCCGAAATCTCCGTGTAAACAATGCGTGACGTGCGTACGACACGATCAGTCACTTCCGGCGTCGTTGGAGACGGTTCAGTTGGACATCTGATTCAGATCAGTGCATGTAGCTGTTAACAAGAGGTAAAAACTATATAAATACTGTTCGTTTTCTCACACAAACCGCTCGTTTCTGTGTCTTACCTTAGGCCATATAGTTAGTGTGTTGTAAATTCACGAGTCATTAAATCATGTTTAATTTTGACTTCTCTGTTCATGCTCTTTGAGGTGGGCTCCATAGACCTGCATTATATGACTGACAGACAACAACGGCTTGACCAAAAAATGTCAAAATTGAAAATGCTGTGGAAAACAAAGACACCTACATCTTGGATGCCCTTGAGGAAGCTAAAACATCATACAAAATTAATTTCAAGGGGGACATTTTGTGGTTTAGTCAGTTGTCCAGTGCTGTTCCTTTCACACAGCATGAGTTCGTTGAAAATGCCGTTTTGAGAAGGTAAGTTACGGTGTCTTGAGTTCGGTCATAAAATGCAGTTGTGACTCTCATAAGTAAGAAACGAATCGTGTGTTAACTTATTAGAGGGAATGCATTGTATGTCACTTTCCCGCCGTAACAACCCCCCCTCAGCCTGACCTGAGTGGTACGAGATCTGCTGCGTGACTGGATTTAATAGGAGAAACTGCGAAAATGCGACTTAAACGAACAACTTTAGAAATTTAAACTAAATGTTGGACTCAATATAGTGTTCCTTACAACTTAAGTTACTAAATATCCAGTGATCCATGGATATTGACATGCAGCCAGGAATCGTGTTGCCTGACCTTTATGTTTGCCTGATTTCTACACCTGGGAAATAAAAGCAATATAGACCTAACTTAAAACATAATGCAAATTTGCCTGTGAACAGTTTTATACAAATAATACAATATAGGTAGGTCTAAATCCGGGTGATTACTTATATCAGTGTTATATATATCATCTATATCATCCAGCCTTAAAAAATGTTATCTTTTTTTTTCAGTGTTTATTGAAAAACATACAAATAATGCAGAATATGCAATGATAAATATTTAATTGATGAGTTGTTAATATATATAAGAAAACAAAATATATGGGTACTGGTTTTACAGCTAAATTCAGCATTTTGACACAAATGAGAACCTGCAATCCACCTTTCGCTGACTGGAGTCCAGTTGTTTCGGTGAACTGCAGCTGATCTATTTGCTCTCTTTTCATAGCAGTCTGTAAAAATACACCTCTGAGTTTTTTGTGAAATCTTGTAGCCTACAGTCAATCGCAAAGCTCTTTCCCACTTTATATGTGTTGTGTTTGTTTTTCGCTGCATTCATGCTGAAAACATATACAGTCGCTCAGTCTTTTTGCCACTCACTGTGAGTAACTGCAGGCACTCTGGCCTGACGATGACGTCACGCGCATACCCTCTATTTAATTAAGAGTTTAAAGGCCACGTGTTTTTCCACTTCCTCCAAGTTGCTGAGATCCTGGTCTGTTTCCCATCATGCTGTCTGCTCATAAGAAACTGCTCCCATGGCTCTATTGAGACAACTTTTACAGTGTCTCTCTTAATACTTTAGTCTCAAGGATCCAAACGCTACCAAAAACTCCAGACTTGGACTCTTAAAATGCACTTTAACCAGATTTGAAAGCGCTGCATTGCTCCGCGGGGACTTCGTACGGCCCAAAGGCTCCGGTTGACCTCGGACTATTGCAGTAAATTCATTACCATGACCTCTCCGGCCCTGTGGACAGGTTGCCAGATAACTGCTGCTGAAAGTAAACAAACAAGGGTGTACTCGGGGAAAGAGACAATGCTGGCCCGGCCTCCTCTTTTCCTGCACACACACGACACGGCTCCTTCCGAGGTCCCTGTTCAGTTTGGGAAGACTCCTCAGGAGAACGGCAGACTCCCCTAACATCTCTCTATTTCCTCCCTCGTCCCTTGTTCTTTTGTATAAAGCTACAATTGTTGATATCAATGTGCATTTAATCTTTGTTGACCTTCATAATTCTCACACACTTCAAACTCTTTAGTTGTGTGTCACGCACAATAACATCCTGGTGTGTGTGATCTGTTTGTTCCCAACTGGGAGGAAGCTGTGTTGCACAAACACTCCTCAAATGCGTGCGATGGCCCAACAGGGTCCTGAATGAGACGGGGCGGTCATTACGGCGCCTCCTGCAGTCTGGAGGCAGGGACGGGTGACGGGGTTCAGGAAGATGAGCCATTCGGGCAGTAACGCATTTATAAATATATATTTATTCAAAAACAAGGCAAGGATAGGATACTAAATGACTTTAAGCAATGTGATGTGACGGCACATCTGTATTTCATTTTACCCTGATGTCTTGTACCGTTAAGCATGGTATCACATGGATAACATGCATATGCAAATGATATGCAGATGAGGATATCCATAGTAAAATTGGCCATTGTAAGCTCCATATATGGTTTTTCGGAGGAGACAGGGAGCACAATCTTCCGCTGAGCGCTGACTGGGATTTATAAAGGGAATTTTGCGCAGGTTCTGGCGTACTCACCGTTTTATCATTTAGAATATTTTTGGGCATATGCCATTTTTGGTTTTACAATGAAGCTGCAAAAATTAAGTCATCAGTGAAGCTGTCTGCTGACAAAAAAAATTAAATGCTTGAGTTTTCATGAAAACAAAACTGGATATATTAGAGCAACCACAGACAGCAACATAGTGACGGCTAGATCCGATCCCACATCTGGGCCGTTTGCAATTCACTGTGTACCGGAAGTGGGCCGCATCTGGGCCGACACTATTTTGCTGTGTGGTTATAACCATCAATGAACCTGGCAAACCAACTACCATTAAATTCAAGCCATCAGTGGCGAAACAACTAGACAAACTAGAACTCTCTCATTATAATCAGTAAAGTTCTGTGTGAATGCAAACACGACCCGGGATTGATACTCGACATCGATGCCGGGTTGGAGACCTGAGTAAAGGCCCGTACAAACCGGTACGAAAATCAGCGTGCGTTATTTGTCAGTGTTTTTCAGTGCGTTTTTTGTGTTCACACCAAGTGATTTCGCTGATCATGAGCTCGAGTGCAATTACTCTGCAATACCACTCCATATTAGTTTTCTTTTATCAAGGTGTTTGTAGTTGCTGTTGCGTTTGTCATTTAGTTCTTTATGTTCTAACACCAATGAGAACAGCAGCTCTACATTCATCTTGCCTCTGCATCTTCCTCTTCTTATTTCTTCCTGGCTGTGTAGACGGCGACGCTACTTGGCGTAGATCTTCTCGTGTGCTTGCCAAGACCATTTTGTGTTTGACGCCCCAAGTTGTGTTTTACTGTAACTTCTGAAGCTCTTCAAAACACGTGAGCAAAAGCGCCAGTCTCATTGGTCGGATAGTTTTTGATGTACGCGTTAAACTGAAAAAACGAACCCATGACATTTTTTTGAGATGACGCTATTACGCGTGGTGTTTACACGTGTCGGTGTGCACACTCACATTGGCGCCCTTTGTTTAGTCACAAGGCGTTAAACGTCGGCAAATGTTCGTACCGGGGTGTGTCGGTAGTGATGACGCTCTTGCCATCGCATGACTCTGTTGCTCTTAGAAGAAAGTTTGTGTCCGTCATTAACAAAGAAAGAATGAACAAATGTCTGCAAACTGGAATGAAGCAGAGACCAGGAGCTCCTCACTATCCGTGCTGAAGCTGAGATCGTTCACCAGCTTTGTGGAACGGGTATGCGCGTGTACATGTTTTCGACGCCACGATCTTACACGCTCTCATCCTGAATGATGAGAGTAGAGACAAGTCAAATGGTAAAACTAGCATTTTCCCATTATAATCAACATCTCCCTGCTGACAAATGGACAAAACCACAAGCTGGCTTGTTGAATACATCAGGATGGTCATGATTTCGTCATGTTTAAGGTGTTTTGTTCATCCCTACTGTGGTACATGCATTACAGTGTGCTGTTACCAGATTCCTCTGCTTTAATAGTGGGAAGAGGACAAAGAAAGACTCCTGTTGAGTCCAGCGTGGCCTAAATGTCTGCACATGCTGGAATTCGATGCTATTTGTAGTTACAGCTCCAAAGCTGGACAAGGCCTTCGGGACAGCCTCGCTCTCCCCATCTGTCTCACTCAAGCTGTTATTCACTCAGAATTAAGATGTTTTTTGACTTTGCATTACAATGGCTGCACATTCATGAGATCTGAGAGATAATGCACAGGAAGAAACATACTGAGTGTTAGAGTGGGTCACTGGGGGTGTAATATGGGACGCACTGTCATGCAAGCACCTGCCAGGCTTTCAGCACACACACGCGTAATTCACATTCACACACTAACAAAATATCGAATGGTCAAAGGTCTGTAATTTGTCTATTATTGACTGTTTGCATGCACCCTCATTGTGCAATTATAATGAGATTTAGGCAATATTGCAGTTAAACTTTACCTCATGTAATACTTTGACCAAATTGTTGTGATTAAGCTCATAATAGTATTAACGAATTAAGTCGAATTTAACCGCAATAAAGAGTAAAAGTCCTTACTCTACTTATTAGAAATAATCAGATTATTGGTGCACATGCAAACGTAGTTAGTATTTTTACATATTCTCCATTGGCATTTAAAAAAAACGTTTTGTTTTTTTCAGATTGTGATGACACGTTTCCACGGTTAACATTGCAAATTTAGTAAAGGTTTTCATTTTTAAACATTTAAAGTCCCCCAGTGGTAAAAATCCAGCTTTTAATTTTGTTTATATGTCTCTGTGATGTTTTTAATATGCTTTAAGACAAACTATCGGCAAATTCTTAAGTCGACAGCATTGCTGAGTATTTTCTGGTTTTCTGAGCTGGAGTGAGTGGAGGCGGGGCTCATTTGCATATTCATAGAACCGCGTATACTAAATGAGGCAAGGGTGTAGAGTTACATTCAAGCTATTTTAAAGCATGATTTTATTTTTTTTTAAGGGGAATAATTATTGACTACAGGGGACTATAATGCACATTAATAATGCTACACATTGCATCAGCAAATGACAAAAAATAAATATGTATATGCTGTGAGGGATACATAGGCTACATGTGAGGGTTTCTAATCTTCCTTTCTTCTGACCATCATAATCAATCTCTTGATATTTTTCTCTCATTTGGAAAGTCGCGGAAACTCTTTTCTGGGTTTTCTCTTTCGCCATTAGAGCAAATGGAAATACAAGTTATATTTGCAGTTGTTTCCCGTTCACCGCTGAAGAAGTTCACCCCACTTCTAAGAACCCCGGAAATATGAAAAGGGTCCATAGAGTTTCACATACATAACAGTTATAGAGATATAAAAACCATGTCATTTTAATATACGAACAAATATATGTATATTCAATATATTTTTATTGATATATTTGTTACAAAATATTCAAATATATACAAATATATAAATAGTGTAAGGGTTGGGAACAGTTTTTGAAACAGTTGAAATGACACCGACGTGTGACTTTTATGTTCGTATACCAACATTTAACCATCTCCGAGCTTGAGGAGCATTTATGTCGTTGCTAAAAAGTCATATTTTTACCTCAGAAACCCCACCTGACGTGCTGTCATAGAGCAACCAACAATTTGCATGACGTAGCATAAAGGACTGGTCGTGACAAAATGTTACCTTTTGTAATCGAAGCAATCAAATGTCAAAAGGAAGAAATACCGCGACGTTACATGAATGATGTGGAGATGGACAGAAGGGGTGAGACGGCACTGGCTGATTCAGGCACTTTCTTTTAATCTCAGAGTGTTCAGGAGCATCAGACAGACGGAGAACTCGCTCTCCTGGACACCGATAAAAAAATAAAACTGCTCCTCTTATGTCACGCATCAGATAGTACTACTGCAAAAGCTTTTCACAGGAAGAGGGGGAAAGATAGATGACAGACGAGAGATGAGAGAGACAAATAGGACATGAAACATCAGGATCACAGTCGTCATGACAACGCTGTCACAGTCCACTCATTGGCTGGATGTTGTTTTTGAAGGATTTTTTGAACTTCACGAAGGTTTTTGAACTTCACGACAACTTTGCACAGTGTTTCAGATGGTTTGTTTTTCCTTGTTTGTTAGTTTTAACTAGTTTGTGTTGTGCTTAAGACAAAGGCAGAGAAAAAAGACATCTTGTTTTTCGTCCTGTAGGAGGGGGTACATCGATTTTGAGGCTGGTTTTCAAAACATCAATAACAGGCACATACACCTCACAAAACCTTTAAGAGAACATGGGACGTCCCAACTCATATCTCACCCAAAAGCAACTAAAAAAAGTCACTTTTTGAATATAAAACCTAAAAATGTTTAGGTATTTCAATTGTGACATTATTTTCATGATAATCAAGGAGCAGAAAAAAAGTATTTGTCTTGTCATAAAAAATTAAAATAAATGGTAAAAATCATTAAAAAATTACAAAACATTACCGTAATGAGAGATTTTTTTGTGCATTACGGTAATGACACTTTAGTTGGCAAACATGCTTAATTTTCATGAAAGTAATGCTAAAAGGTCCAAATAAAGCATGTTTCTTTGGATTTTGGGGTAAAATATGACCTGCACATGTTTTCTTGAGGTTCACCCACACAATGTGCTTGCCATCAGTTTGCGCACTGCAAATTAATATTGGCAATTTGGCAAAATGTCATTTCCCACGTCCATTCACACACACACACACACACACAGTACACGAGATCTACCGTCCTACAGGTCAGGTATTTTGGATTCCTCTGGGTTTGTCTTATCTAGACGGAGTGGATCACAGTAGAAGAGAAGCCTCTGACTGAAGACACTAGAACAAAAGGCTGGCGGGACAGTCAAATCAAATCAAACCAACATGTTAAAACACAGACGAGACGGAAGGCAGATAATTCAAACCTTCGAAGCAGATGAGCATAAAAAATATAAAGTACCTGGATTTATATATTTATATCTACATATATTTATATATACTTTTCATATATAAATGAATATTTATCGTGTAGTCTTTTAAATGGAAGCTGAGGGTTACTCTTTTAAAAACAAAGAAAAATACAAACCAGGACACAGCTGTCCAGTACAATTAAATTGAGAAAACAAAACGTAAAAATGGGAGGGGAAAAACTTAAATGCAGTTCATTCTTCCACTTTTCATTAGCATTTCCTGCTGTAGTTTCCCCCAGCTGCTGGTGTGCTAGCATGTTTCACCCCGCGGCTTTGTGCTTGCCGCCGCAGCAGTGGCACGCGACGCCGCAGTGGTAACACGCTCGCAACGGCGCGTGAACAGCACATGCAGGGCGCTAGCAGCGACAGTCCCAGGAGGTGCTAGCCAGCGCAGGCAGAAGCGCTCTTCGCTGGCGTCGGCAGGAACAGGGGTCCGAGATGTCGCCCTCGGTGTCCGGACATGCAATGGTAGAGCAGGCTGTCCGCGCACCACATGAAGCTAACCCGACGAATGCACGTCTGCACGGGGTCCGGGGCCTCCTGACAGCGCCCGCGCCTGTTTCGGCCGGACTGAACATGTTTTGACAGTACACGCACCGTAAGCGCTCTCTGCTGTCCTCCACGCGCCGCGGCAGCCATTTAGCAGTCAGCGGTCGCGGCTGACCAGTGACCACGCCTCCGCCGATGCCCGTTTTGCTGTCGCGGGTAGTGTGTCCGTCCCCACTGAGTGGGTAAGAGTAAGTGTAGTCGTGTTTGGGAGGTTCGATCTTTCGCGAGGTGAACGTAAGCGTCCGTGGCGTGCGGTCGCAGAGGTTTGCCCGCGTGGCTGTGGTGGCGTGCCGATAGTCCTCGTAGCCCGTTAGCCAAGAGCGCTCGCGTGGGTTAATCCGGACGATTTCCTCGTCCTCCTGCGTGAAACCGTACGTGACGGGGACATGGGAACATGGGCACCGTCTGCATGGCACAAACATAGAGAATGTTTAGAGAGTTTAACACAAGCTGGATTTAGATATAGACCATTTTGCAAGATGTAAACAACACTGGTCCAGAAGCACTTCCTGTTTCAGTTTTTTTAACACTACATAAAAGCTGGGATAAAATACAACCAACAGAACATATAAAACTGAATAAAAAAGTTAAACAAACATCTTTAAGAACATCTTTTATCTTACATGTGAATAAAGAAAATGGTTACAAACTGAAACAGGAAGTGTTTCTGGACCAGTATTGTTTGCAAAATGGTCTATATGAAGAATTAAATGGAACTGGTTGATCTTGAACACATAAAACACGCACATTTCATATCATATATTTACACCATTTATCTTTAAAGACTAAAGAGGCATAACAAGAATGAAACCACACTAAAGCAAAAGATGCAAAGTGATCCTTTTGTGACTTGATTATGTCATTTTATTCCCACTTTCCTCTTTAACTCTTCCCCTCCATTGACGGATTTTTCCGTCTTTCCACTGTTATACGGTAGGGGCGTAAAAACCGCTGGCAGGAAAAGAGTTAAAAGAATCAAACATAGTTCTTTTTCTTCGGTTGACCCAAAAGTAAAAATTATAATTATTACTGATTTAATATAACACTGCACAATAATACATTTTTCATATATTTTTCATGCTTAAAATTGCAAAAAACTATTTAAAAAATGGCATGACTGAACAGTATACTGCCCCTAGTGTCTTAAGAATATACTGCAAGTAAAGGCTCAAAGTGCAGTAAAACAGTACACTGCGATGACATAACTTGAGTAAATGTTGCACAAACTGATTATTCATACAAACTCACCTGTTCCAGGTAGAAACGGTCAGAGTGCCTCAGGGTGGTCATAGAGATGTCCCAGAATGCAGTGGTGGGGCTCAGAGAAGCTGATGGGTGCGAGCGTCTCATGGACGTCTCTCTCTCTGAGATGAGTTCGACGAGCTGTCCGTGGCATTCTGACGGACACACACAGAGAGCAATAATACAAATTGTTTCCCAATTTGAGGATGTTGGCAGTGTCACACCAAGGTGTATTTTTCGTTGAAGTTGTGATTTATAAAGATACCATGATAAAAGATTAATTATAGCTGGCTTCAGGAAAAAAAAAATAAATATATATATATATATATATATTAAAGCATAAAATCATTAAGAACTTCAAATTGAAGTTTCACCATGCAGAAAGTGTCTGTGTATAAAAGCATTTAAAGCGTTCCACAGCAACGCTGCGCAGGTCATTCTGCTTGTCCTTTGACCCCGTGTCTGGGTGTGTGAGGTTTGTGTAAATGAAGTGCTTGAGAACTATCATCAGCACTATTATCTCTGACCTTCAACCCCTGAAATCCACACTGTCTCCTTCCTGTGGCTCTTCCTGAAGCCTGGAGTCTGAGTTTAGAGCCAGCAGAGAGTGTGTGTGTGTGTATGTGTGTGTGTGTGTGTGTCAGAGCATCTGCTTTAAGAGTTGACAGAGCACCACAGGGCCATCAATAACTCAAGAGTGTGTGTGTGTGTGGAGAGAGCTTGAGATGATTACAAACACAGCTCGCCTCTCTTAAGTCATCTGGCTCCTTTCTACTGCAAAGACTGAGATCTACACTACACTGTAATACACTTTTGTTAAAGTTCCAGCAAAAATCTGGCATCCTCAGCATTAGGGTAACACGTGACCCTAAAATAATGCAATAAACATTAACTACACAACATAATCTAACATAAACTCCCAGTATACATAAACCGACAACATAAGAAAATAAAATATAAGCAAATGTACTGTGTCTCTTTGGACTTCTGGGAAAATTCTTTAATGTTTTAACCACAAATTATATGGTGTTACAAAAGCAAACTTTTTTTTATTTTATTTTTTACATAAAATAACATCTATTGTCTATTTTTTAGTGTAAATGTTAGTTTTACTTCCACCATTTTTTAACATAATTTTACTGTAATTGTACTGTAAAAATACATGGGTCATTTTGTTAGATGGATGGATGGACGACGGACGAATAGACAGATAGACAGATAGATAGATAGATAGATAGATAGATAGATAGATAGATAGATAGATAGATAGATAGATAGATAGATAGACCTATAGATAGATGAGACCTATAGATAGATAGACCTATAGATAGATAGACCTATAGATAGATAGACCTATAGATAGATAGATAGATAGATAGATAGATAGATAGATAGATAGATAGATGAGATAGATCAGATAAGATAGATAGATAAATAGATAGATAGATGACCTATAGATAGATAGATAGATAGATATAGATAGATAGATAGATAGATCGATAAGATAGATAGATAGATAGATAGATGACCTATAGATAGATAGACCTATATGATAAATAGACCTATAGATAGATGAGATAGATAGATAGATAGATAGAATACAGATAGATAGATAGATAAGATAGATAGATAGATAGATAGATAGATAGATAGATAGATAGAATAGATAAATCAATAAATAGATATAGATAGAATAGAATAGATAGATAGATAGATAGATAGCAGATAGATAGATAGTTAGACCTATAAGATAGATAGATAGTTAGACCTATAGATAGATAGATAGATAGATATATAGATAGATAGATAGATAGATAGATAGATAGATAGATAGATAGATAGATAGATAGATAGATAGATAGATAGATAGATAGATAAGTGTATGTAAGTGTCTATGACTGTAGTGTATATGAGAGTGTGAATCTACAAACATACTAAGTACATACAGAGATGTGTGCATAGTGTCTGGATGGAAGTGTATTTGTGGCTGTGCTAATTATCACTTTAGACTTTACCTCAGAGGGAATTAGACATCCAACAGCTGCTGCCCATTCTCAACCTACAGCACACGTCCCATCTCTCTCTCTCTTTCTCTAAACTTAGGAGCGACTGACTACTCTGATTAGTAATAATCAGTGTCTGGCTGGGCTTGTATGAATAGCAGTGAGTCATAAACTTCTAAAGTTAGCGATTAGAGGAACACCGCTGCTGAGCGACCGTGGCGAACGCACCTAAAGCCTGAAGTCAGACCAAGAGAAACACATTCATGTTTCTTCACTCTGTATAACCTTGGGCTCTTGAATGCTGTGCGTCGTGTTAAATGGACTCTGTATCCGAAGGCTTTGTTGTGGCATTGTTGTGTTGAATTAAGAGCAATAGGAGGACAAAGGGAGCAAAGGTCACTTCCTGAGCACAGCTCTCTCTCTCTCTCTCTCTCACACACACACACACACAAATGCATTCATCAGAAAAATGATGGCAAGTGACCCAGTAATAGCATCTATTCTCAGATAAAAGAATAGAAAAAGAAGATAATACCCGGTTGATATGTTGAACATTCATGATTAGTCACAATGCTTTTGCTGGAGAAAGTTTAGCAATGCCAAGATATGTTACTTACAAACCTTTGATAGAGAAATATTTGAATGAATCACTTTCATCACTCAAAATTTGTCATATTGAAACAACATGTGCCATTACGAATTACCGAAGTGGGGTTTAACAATGAAAATTATCCTCTGTTTAAAAAATTAATAATTAAGCCTTTTAATGCAAGACTCTAGTATAGTCGGACTGTTCGCTCACCGTGAAAACATCGTCATCCCCCAGTTCGGCTTCATTCTGCAGGGTGGAGGAAGAAGTAGTGGAGCCTGGAGGAAAAGCAAGACTCGTGTTATAATCTCAGTCGGAATGGGACACGGCGTTCATCTCAGGCGTTTCTCATCTCGCTCACCCTCCGTCAGGTCCTCGATGGCCTTCCTGAACGCCGGGTCGAACGCCCGGGCGTCAGCGGGGCTCTGGAACGACAGGCCACACTTCCTGTTGTCCACTCGCCAGTGATGGAAAGTGGGCGTGGCCTTAGTGTAGACCAGATCTTTCTTCAGAAAGCACTGCAGGATCACCTGCTCAACACACAGAGAGAGAAAGCCAAAGATATTAGGCTCGAGGAATCAGGTTCTTGAACCGTACTATGCGGTCCGCTCTCTAACCTGCTTGTCTTTGAGTCTCTCGCCGAAGATGAGAAAGCCGTTGCGTCCCAGGATCTCCAGGTCAGCTGGGACCACCTTACAGACGCCCACTCGACTGAGACCTCCGCCCTCCTGAGCCAGCCAACCCCCGCTCAGACTCATCCCTCGTCATTACCACAGCTTTCACTCGCACTATGTAACTGTCACTGCGGGGAGAGACGGAAAGATGTGCTTCGATTACATTTAAGAATGAATCCAAGAAGAAATGTATTCCACTTTTTTTGGCACATTTTACAACGTTTAGCATAGCTTAGCATACATCATTGAAGCGCACAAGACCATCAGCATTTCTCAAAATGACCAAAGTGTTACGATATTTTTCCTATTTAAAACTTGACTCTTCTGTAGTTACATCGTGCACTAAGACTGACGGAAAATGTAAAGTTGCGATTTTCTAGGCTGATATGGCTACGAACTATACTCTCATTCATGCGTAATAATCAAGAAACTTTACTGCCGTACCATGAGTGCAGCAGGCGTAGTGATATGACGCAGTGCACAATGTAACTACAGAAGAGTCAAGTTTTATGACCCGACCGATATGGATTTTTGGGGGCCCATGCCGATACTGATTAAAAAAAAGCCAGATACCGATATATCGGCCGATATTACTTATGTGTTATATTATATTATAATACAGTAGCAATATTATGTATGTGTATTATAATACAGTACCAGTCAAAAGATTGGACACATATTCCTATTGGTGTGTAAACTTTTGATGGGTGGGCACGTGAACTGCAACTCGTCTCATAAATGAACAGAAACTCGGTGTATAGACCTGAGAAATATATCTATATTGAAACGTCTACTTTTAAACAGAACAATTCAAAACGAAAGACAGACTGCTCTCTGTAATCCGTATGAAATGTGCATTTCTCTCTGGCGTTTTCACTGAAGATCGTCGAGTCAGCGTCGTCAACTTTGCAGCGACACTGACTGAAAACATTTATTAATAAACAATTAAAATGTCTCCTTGCTATATTTGATGTATTCACAATCATTACTTTTGCCAGTTTTTTTGCAAGCTTTTATGTGCTTTATTGGCATCGCCACCCTTGCATGAATCACCGCACCCACATTTTTCTGTTTTAAATATTAATTTATCGGCCATTATAAATGCAGATACCGATAGTTAGGAAAATGCCTAATATCGGCCCCGTCAATATATCGGTCATACTCTAATTTGATTATTCAGTTTATGTTGTTATATGTAACTACAGAAGTTTTAAATAGGAAAAATATCGAAACACTTTGGTCCTTTTTTTTTCTGAAAAAGCTAATGGTCCACTTCAATGATGTATCCTAAGCTATGCTAAAAGTGGTACCGCCAGAAATGGAGATCGGCTGAATGGATTCAATAACAGTAAAACTCGACACTTTAACTCTGGGGGAGTTGTAAAATGAGCCTATTTCCAAAAAAAGTGGAGTATCCTTTTAACACACAATAATGCACTCTCTGTATTCATGTTGGTTTTGTAGGGCCCTATAAAATCCGTTTTATTTTTTCCCATATTCCATTTAATTTTTTCCCAAATTCCGTTTTTTCCATTTTAATTTTTGCAAATTCCGTTTTTTCCATTTTAATTTTGGGGAATTCATTTTTTTTACCCTTTACTGTTATTTTAGTTGTAAAAAGAGTGTGCTTTTTATTCCGTGATCGCAGAAATTACAGGGCCCTAGTTTTGTTACACACGTTTTCATTTCCAATAAAAATTTTGATGGTGTAACAAACAAGAAATAAAAACATTTTCCTTTAAAAGTGTAATCATTATACATTTGAACTTTCTTAACATGAGAAAATATTTTTAATCATGAACAAATTTGTTCTTGGTGTTTTTGCATTTGAAACCATTTGACTTGTGTCATGAAAAGGTCAAATTGCCCAAAAGATACTACCTACTTAAAAAAATCATATATTCCAAAAAGTCACATAATTAAATATTTATTAATATGCTGATTTTTGAGCTTATTGAGCTTATGGTAAAATATCAGCATATGACCTAAGCAGCCTGATTGGGCCCAGACTTGACTAATAGTGATGACATCATAATCCGTTCGGGAAGATGCATGAGCTTACAAATGACAGCTCTGCATTGCAAATGAGGTGTACAGAAATCTTGAAGAGGATGATGTTCGTTATGCTAATGAGATTTTCGGTCGTTGTGGCTAGTGGACAGTGATACGCCTTATGCAGAGATCTGATAATGGCATTCTGAAATTCTGAACCGCAAAAATGACAGACGGTTTAACAAATGCAAAACTTGGGATCAGGATTTCTCAGAATGTAATTTACATACTGACTGCGGTAGAGCATGGGAACTTCAATTACAGCCTCATCTTTATCTCGTATTAATGGTGGGATTAACCCGCCAAAACAGCTGATATATACAACCTCAACTTTCATGCACAGCTCATGTCTAAAGGTTCATTTTAACGGTGGAGCCAATGGAACATTTGATGAGAAAATCAATGTAAACGGCAAGAACATGAGTTCATTTCCTCCTTATCTGAGCCTGAGGTTTTCCTGGAGTCTGTAAAAATACTTTCAGACTTATCAGGGATTTATTATTAACAGTCTGATCTTTAGGTTTGTGTCCACATAAACAGATAAAAAGGATTGAATTCTTAAAATATTGCAATATATCAACTTTCATAATTAGGGCTGCACAATATATTGCAATTATCGGAATATCGGAAATGTATAGAGGCTATATCGCAATATAAAATGACAGAGAAAATCCCTGACCTCTCACTATTGGCTGAATCATTTTTGTGGCTTTGATAAGAATCCGTAATACATACAG
Organism: Hybognathus amarus; assembly: GCA_030378365.1. Classification (NCBI taxonomy): domain Eukaryota; kingdom Metazoa; phylum Chordata; class Actinopteri; order Cypriniformes; family Leuciscidae; genus Hybognathus; species Hybognathus amarus. Next base: position 20,576 of record JAQIUQ010007421.1, on the reverse strand, counting down.
TAAAAGCTAAGCAGTGTTTTATTTTTACATTTGATTTAGAGCCCTACCGATGATGGATTTTTGGGGGCCGATACCGATGAAAAAGGCCAGATGCCGAAATATTGGCCAATATTATTTATGTGTATATTATAATACTGTAGCAATATTATGTATGTGTATTATAGTACAGTACCAGTCAAAAGTTTGGACACACATTCCTGTTGGTGTGTACAAAATGTTGATGGGTAGGCACGTGAACTGCAATCTGTCTCATAAATGAATCGCCTCATAAATGATATCTTTATTGAAATGTATACTTTTAAACAGAACAATTCAAAATGAAAGACAGACTGCTCTCTGCTGTAATCGTATGAAATGTGCATTTCTCTCACAAACAAGTTTCTTTTTAAAATGCATTATCAAATTATTTTAGTTAAAACTCATAAATAACTAAAGTTAGGGAAATTTGTTAATGTTTTGTTGCGCGTTTCTAAAATAAAAAAATAATTAAAAAATATATCGGCCAATATTTCGGAATATCAACAAATATTTGTATCGGTATTGACCTTCAAAATCCTTTTTATCAGCCGGGCTCTAATCACCAGCCACCCACATTTTTCTGTTTTAAATATTAATTTATCGGCCACTATAAATGCTTATAATTCTATAGTTAAGAAAATGCCTAATATCGGCCAAATAATATCAGCCCTGGGGTCTAATTTGATTATTCAGTTTCTGTTGTTATATAAACCTAATGTAGGCCTTCCTTGAAACCTTAAACCCTGTAGTTTACACTGATGTTAAAATAATACTTCTCATGCTACAGTAAAACATCGATGTTCACTTTCAAAAGTTGTAAGGATGTTTTCATGTCGCAAAAAACGTGAAACATGTATGTAGGTTATATCATTTAATTTACACACATTAAGCATTATTGTATTGCATATCGAATATCGCATTATTTAATGAGTTATTGCATTATTCTTCAATATCGTGCAGCCCTAATCTCAATATATCGTGTTGTAACCCCTGCAATTGATATCGGCAGATTGTTCACACAACCCAACAATTCAATGACACATGCAGCTGCCACACTCAATTTCCCGCCACTTCATTCTGTATTTCACCACCCTAACACTTCCTGGCTCGCAAATCAATCCTTATCCTTACCATAAATCCATCAGGACAGTTCAACAGGACTGACTTTACCTCAAAGTCACTTTCTCTTCCCCTCTCAGATATTATTGACCCATAATGGTGCTGCATATAGGTCATGCTGGGTTCGATCAATATAGATCTGCATTCCTCCCCTCCCAAACGGCCCAGAGGCTGGAGAGGGCATCCGGGTCTGAGGTTGGGCGCCAGCCAGTTCACGTGAGAACGTACACACACCTTCAGGCTACAGTCATTACCAATGGGGAGCCACTGGTTTGCTCAACACGTTTTTGAGGAACTCGCATTCCACTCCAAAAAAAAAAAAAGACAAACAAACACCAGCATTCCGGAGTTTTCAGAAAACTCTAAAGTGTTTAACATTCTGAACGGATTACTTCCACCAAAACAGAAACTTTATCATAATTTCCTCACCCTCATGTCATTCTGAAGTAAGAATAATGGTACAAGGTTGTAATGACATGAGTAAATGATTCTCATTTTTAAGTCCCTACTGATATTTATACATTTTCAGTCACAGTGAACCTGAATTATACAGTTAATTTTGAAAATTGAGCTTGTGTGACAACAAGAGCAGATATGCAGATATTGTGGTGATGTAAGGCCTAATGGCCATGAGGTCATTTGCAATATCACACAGGAAGTAGCGAGAACAGCACTACAGTACTAAGGACACTGACCTATTTGGTCAATATCAGTCAGCCAAACTCAAAATACATAAAGCAGGCAAAGGTCATCAATGTTTTTGAGTAAACATGTAGCACGATGTAGCTTTTTATAATAAAACTGCTCATAAAATTAAAATGTTTAAAACTGGCAGACAATTTTCCACCAAAGTTTGGTAGGGCTGTCTAAACGATTAATTGCGATTATGCATTCAAAATAAAAGTTAGTGTTTACATAATATATGTGGGTGCACTGTGTATAATTATTTTGTGTATATATATATATATATATATATATATATATATATATATATATATATATATATATATATATATATATAAAATAACATACACATGCATGTATATTTAAGAAAAAATATTATTATATATAAAACATTTATATTTATATAATATAAATTATATATAAATCTATATACATGAAAATATTTCTTAAATATATACAAGCATGTGTGTGTATTTATAAATAAATAAATAATTATACACAGTGCACCCCCATTTTGTAAACACAAACTTTTATTTTGGATGCGTTTGACAGCCCTAGTATGTTGAAACAGTGGCCCCGGAAAATACCCTATTTAGACCCTTAATGCCTGCTACAATCCAACCTATAAGGTCATTACAAATCACACTGTACAACATGGATCTAATAAACTTGGGTACGACATGCATGTACTGTACGATTAAATCGTAGGCTATATGCAAGTCAGTACAGCAGAATAAAACGTCATCAGCATCCGCTGATGGTAAACAAATAGACCAAGATAAATCGCACTTTAGCATTTGTGTTTTTATGTGACGAGGAAGCGAAAGGAGAATATGGACACAGTTAAAGAGGCCGATTTGGCATGCCAATTTTGCAAGTGGTTTTAAGTTTTAGTGTTTATTGGCTAGTCAGTAGACATTGGTCGTAGCAGCACACACACTGTGAGATGATTATCATGCTAAATATCTGACACTGTCAGAAAATGATCACAGACTATCTTTGGTTGCAAGACCGCCGTCTTCGAATTCTTTTGAACCACAACCACAGAAATTGCCACGGTCATCTTTCTTCTGAGACAGGCCCAAAATCATACAATGTGTACCAGGCAGTCACAAATCAACAATGCATGAGATAACAATATAAAAACAACCGAGAAAAGAAAGACACACTTTTTACATTTAACACACACAAAATGTAATAAATAAAAACCATTGGGCACTTTGTGGGGTCAGTCAAGTCAGCGAAGTAAGCTCTTGTGCAAAACCTTGTGCCCTTTTGGTTTAAGTGCCCAGATATATAACTATATTTCAAAACTTGCAAGTCATGAAACTCCAATCTGTGATACCTGGTGCCATAACGGTTTAGACTGAGCCTACACAAAAAGAGAGATATGCCTATTAGGAAAGCAGAAAGATGTCCTTGCAGTGAAATGAATTGTGCAGAGTAATCCATTCATTATTGGCACGTCATTGAGAATTAAACAATCGAGGGGCGTGTCAGCAAAGTTACGCTTCACCGCTTCACTTCCGCCGGATCTTTCTTTAATCCTCTCACCATTGTTTCCCTTCACATTCATTCCGGGAGCGCCTTCTCAGAAACCTCCTCCCATTTTGGAGTCGCCATAGCCCTCCCCTCCGCCGATAAAAGTCAACATTTCACAACCCCGGGCTATTATATGGCCTTTACATCCCAGTGTGACACACGTATTTACTCAAACGGGTGTGAGTGTGCCATAAATTAAAATAAGAGAAATTCCCCACAGCTTCGGGGTTAAGCTCTTGCGATGATCTCCAGGAGAGGAAATACAACTTGAGTTTAAGCAATTAAAGTGATAAATGTAACTTTTGCACAACCAATTCCTACTTGGGATGGTCGTTGATTATAAATTGATGTTTTTAACGATGTTTTAGCAGTCAGATCGCGAGCAAAAATCGCCTGGTAATCATAAGATAGGCACACACACAAACAAAATAAACAAATAAATTTGGAGTTAACTTAATTTTAAAAGGTCTTTAAATATTTGACGGTTAACTAACTGTGAGACCTGGGGCAAAGAATAGAATAAATGTTTTTAACATATTTAAACAATCACACAGATTAGCTACGTCAATTTGACTATCAAAATGAATTCAAGAACAAAATGTTACGTCCATGTTTTCAAATTGGAGTTACAACGCCAGGAGTAGGAAAATTATAACAAAATCATTATTTGACATTAATATTCACAGGTTAAGGAAACGTAATAGATATAGGCCTACTTTAAATTCAGTGAATATTAAATTCTGAGTAATGCAAAACAGAGTTACAGACGTTAAAACAATGTACCCAGTCTCCTTAATAAATTACGACTCTCATTTCACAAGACTTGAACGATAAACGTTCACTTACTCGTTAAATAAAATAAACATCGCCTTGTTATTACAGATTTAGTGTAAGTTACAAAAGTTTTTAAGCCCCTAAAGAGCTCACGAAGTTAACGAGCCATTAAACACGGCCCTAATGCTATTAACGAGACTTTGATCGTCCGAGTCAAACTACCGTGAAGAGGAGATACGAGTGTTTATATGTTGTGCAGAAGAATGTGGCAAAAGAAATCCCAAACTAACTAAAATATAGCCTATTCTTGCTAAACAGTCTGATATGCGCGACATTCACGACGTGTTCATTCGCGTTTGTTTGTTTCTTGCGAACGGAAACCACGGCCTGATTAAATTCAACATTTAAAAAGCACATATAGGCCTATATATGGCACATAGGGCCTGTTTTAACATCAGGACAGCTCTGAGGCAGCGCTCTCTGCTGCGCGCGCCCCGCCTGTATTTTTATGAATGAAGGACAGTATGCAAATGAGAGCGATTCACGAAAAAGAAATGGCGGATATAGCATGTCAGACCACCACAAAGAAAGACACCAAGAACGGCCGCTCTGAGAGCTTATACGCGCTCATTGCTCTACCATGGTGTGTTTATTAAACTTCCAAGTCGTAAGTTTGCTTCCTCGGAGCGGAAATTCGCCTTTAGAGTCGAGGTGATATAAGGAATTCAGTAAAGGATCCCTCCACAAAATGTTTCCGCTCGAGCCCCTCCTCCTCCTCCTCCCCCCGTTCTCGGTTTGAGACCAGAGCCCTGCAGCAGGGGCCCAGCACTCAAAATCTTCTTTGACACTGCATTGTTTCTTAGTAATAACATCTCCAACGTCCCCCTCAGAAGCGCATGCACGCGTTCCCTGCATTTGACTGACCCCTCGTTCAGCTCGGGAACACATTCTTGGACACAGGATAAGATTTCCATTCGTGTCCACATGCGTCGTTTTCTTAAAAAAGTGAATAGGCTACTCACTCGTCTGGGTGCGATTCCTCAGTCATTTTCCCCCTCGTTTCACCTACAATAAAAATAATATCCCGCCGCGGGCGCGCAGCGTTCGGGCTTCATGTTGTCTCGATTTTCCACCTCGCCTCTTTTTTTTAAAGTCCAGTGCATCAACGAGTTTCCCCCAAATCCGCTTCAGCGTTCCTTATTTTCGTTCTTCCTCCGCGCAATGCACTCTCTATCCGTCAAGGTTTGCAATGCATCTGCTAAAAGATCCAGGAATCCTCGCGTTATGCAACATCCCGATGGCTATATCGATGATTGTTCGCCTCGCGTCGCGTTCTGCCGTGGCTGAAGCCTGCGCGCTGGTCTCGAAGAGGAGCCCCCATCTCTCACTACTCCATGTTGGATTGTGTAGTCAGCAGCAGCAGGCGAGCGCCGCCGACACTGGGGGTGGGGTGAGGGGGGCTTGCGGAAGCAATGACGTCACACAGGAACGACTGCAGCCCGTTTTGGACTGAGGGATCTCCAGTGTGACGGGCTGTGCCAACGTCCCGCCACCTAGTGCATCCTCTCACCTTAATCTGTCTGCTCGGGGTTATTTTTAAAGTTCACGAGAACACAGTTTTTTGTGTTCTGTCACTGTTGAAGTCCAGTTTCAGCACGGCAGCTGTTTCTAACACTAACAAAGGTTAGAAAAGGCAGTAAAGCAAAAGAAGTGCCATTTTTGTTTCCCCAAAAGTCCCGTATACTTTCGGTAACACTTATTTGGCTGTGTTGTTGTTGCACACGTTACGTTACTAACTATAAATTATGCATTATTACATGCAACCAACCCCTTTTCCTAACCCTATAGTAAGTAGCCAAGATAGTTTTTATTACTCAGAACCTAAATGTATAATTCCACTATGTCACAGACATCTTAAATAATGGGTTACACTTTATTTTAAAGGAGTAGTTCACTTTAAAAAAAAACTTTTGCTGATAATTTACTCACCCCCATGTCATCCAAGATGTCCATGTCATTCTTTCTTCAGTCGAAAAGAAATTAAGGTTTTTGATGAAAACATTCCAGGATTTTTCTCTATATAATGGACTTCAATGGGAACCAAACGGTTCAAGGTCTAAATGAGAGTTTCAGTGCAGCTTCAAATTGCTTTAAACCACACCAGACGATGAATAAGGGTCTTATATAGACAAAACGATCGCCTCGTTTAAAAAAAAGTTTGTTTTATAAGCTCAAATGCTCCCCTTGCTCTGTTCCGATGCGCGTTTGTGACTCTCCTGTTCGAACTCGTTTATCAAAATAAACAAGTCTTTTCCAGAGTCATGACTCTGAAGGGTCCTAGATAAGACCTTTATTCATCGTCTGGTGTCGTTTAAAGCACTTTGAAGCTGCACTGAATCTCTCATTTGGACCTTGAACCTTTTGGTTCCCATTGAAGTCCATTATATGGAGAAAATCCTGGAATGTTTTCATCAAAAACCTTAATTTCTTTTGGACAGAAGAAAAAATTATTATAATTATATATTTATATTGCAGTCAAATCCGATCATGTGCTGCCACCTCGAGGTAAAACAAGGAGGTTGCATTCATAACTTTTTTTGCTGATGGAACTAAATTCACACATATGCAAAAAGAAAAAAGAAAGACAAAAAGGAATGTGCATCAGCATTTTTAGAAACAAGAAAAAAAAAAAACACTGTAAAAAAGTTGCTGCTTTAAACTTTTCGAGTACAATCAACTTTGGATGTTTAATTCATTTCAACTTAAATTACGTTAAGTTGACTTTAAAAAAACGAGTTCTGGAATAACTTTTAACGTATTTTGATGGGTTAAATCAATGTAAAAACGCATGTTGCCCTGTTGATCATATTTTATTTTAGAACCAGTCTTTATAAAACATCTTACATAGAAAAACTGCAGTAATTGCCAGTTAACATTAAAGATTAAACAATAAAGTGCAAGAGTTAAAGTGAAAGTTATTTCTGTGACGTGGGAATCCTTTCAACATGAATAATGCCAGTAGAGGGCGCCAAGAGCACGGTCAAAATACAGTCCTTTTCCCTCACTTACTGTAAGATTTATATAATAAATAAACAGTGTTTAATCCATTTGTACGCCAGTAAAATGTTACTCAGATTACACGAAATAATAACTCTGTATTTATGTATTGATTTGTGTCATATTTCACACAGGGCTTGGATTAAAGGGATAGTTCACCCAAAATTGTATTTTATTTTTTTCATCATTTACTCACCCTCATGTTGTTAGAAACCTATATATGTTTCTTTCGTCTGCCGAACACAGAATACGATGCTTTGAAGAATGTTGGTAACCAGACAGTTAAAACATGGTGAGCATCTTGGGGAAACAATGTCACTGCCATATATTAAGATAAGTCACTTTCAGTTAAAACAGCTCAAACATGCATTTTAGTCTGGGACAACGCAGGATTATATAGTACATTTCTTACGATGTTAATATTCCGTTTCTTTCTTAAATACAGCCAAATGTGTTAAACTTAGAACTGTCCGTTATGGGTGACTTTTCATTGTAGTGTTGGGACACTCAAACTAGTTTTTAGCTGGTCATCTAATCTAATCTGGCCTAAATTACTGGTCTAATATGGTCCTCTATTTATTATTATTTTAATTTTAATTAATACCTTTCTTGAAAACTTTATTGGTTTCTAAAAGGTATTTTCCCAGTGTCCTGCTGCTCCGTAGGCTGGAGTTGTGCGCCCTTTACGCACGGGTTCGCTTTGGTCCCCCATTACGTCTCCTTTAAGAAGTCCAAATGCCCTCTTCTATCCTCCTCCTCCTCCCTCTCCGCGCTGCTCACATCTCATAGAGCTGTTATTGCATTAGGAATAAACCAGCCAAGCGATCAAAGCCCCAATGGAGTTTGCTTTTTCACCTTTTGGCTACAAATCTTCGACTGGAAATAGAAAAACAAGGCAGACGTCAGACGCGCACTTCGGCTGTTTCGGAGCATCGAGAACTGGAATTCTAACTCACTGATATCCAGCTTTGCGTTTGTTCGCTTTCCAGCTGAGTGTTTGGGGTGGATTACAATGTTATTGTTCAGCACGGGAACTTCGGGGAGAGTTGTGAGTGCGGTGAGGGGCTCCCCGGGCTCGCGGCACTGAGGTCTGGACGTGTTGAGAACAGGGAGTCGGTGACGCGCAGTCCTCATGGCGCAACGGGTGCGTAAAAACCCTCAAACGTGGCCGTCAAGACTAATTCTGCTCAGACGCTGATAAAACATAGGACATGATTACAGTCAGATGTCCTTTAATTCTTTTCAATGAATCGTGTGTGTGTGCGTTTATACGCAATTGTTTTGGAATACGAAGCAACAAGTGAAACCACCACCAAAAAAAAAAAAAAGAAAGAAAGAACGAAAAAAAAAAAAGAAAAATGACCTTTCATTTATTTTATTATTATGTGCCATGATATTTTTCATGCAGCCTACTTTTAAAAAACATTCTTTATTTTATTCTTGAATAAATTCAAATATATATATATTTTTATTTTGTAAGTATTATCCTAAAATTCCATATTTAGCTGACAGCCGAAAGAGTAACTTGATGCTTACAGCCGGTTCATAACTCATATTGCTGCCGTTGGGTAGCCTACGTGTACGAGACCGATTTAATGCTACAAAACATCGATATTAATTTCAGGAATAATTTTTATACGCAGTTAAAACATTGCTACATTTCTGTTACACTACACGTTTTGTGCATTTGGAAATTCAGCTATTGTAAACAAGAAAACTGAGTTGAAATAGCCTATCCATGTAAATAATAATCATTTAAAAAATTAGTATGACACGGTAATTTAAGATAACATGTTTAAATTTTACATCACATGTGAATTAAAACGTTCCATGTGTTTAAAATGTAAAAACAGCTCCAAAAATGTTTTCAAGCAGTAATGACAATGATTTATTTTTTCCGCTGTACGATGCACATTTAACTTGCACATTTAAGTCACAAAGGGCCTGAAAATGAAAACTAATGGCTGGTTAATTTATTTGTTTAAGTATGAAACTATTGACGTGTAATTTGTTTTAATTGGTGTTTGATGCTCAATTTAAACAAATAAGTGCCTGCTGTTAAAATAGGCTAAAGGTTATTTATTTTTGTCGATAAAGAACTTTTAAAATCCATGGAAACTTTAGTAGGTTCTTAATAGTGGAAAAGGGTTCTTTAGATTAATAAAACATTTTCCACAACTCTGTACTTTCGGAAACCCCAAACCTTTAGAAACATTTATTTTTAAGAGTGTAGCCATGTGTAAAGGTGTGTGTGTGCAACAATTCCCCAATCTGAGTTTTAACTTCCACATTGTGAATTTCCTCAGTACGAGGATCTGGTGCATTACGGCATGGATGCGGTCAGGATTGCCATCTCCGATGTACGGGGATCCTCACGCGGCCAGAGCGATGCAAGCGGTTCACGTGAGTCACGGCCCGCCGCTTCACCAGTACCCGCACCCGCACGCGCGTGCCGGAGCTACCGGGAGCCCGGCGCCCGTTAACGACGCGCTAAAACGGGACAAAGACGCCATTTACGGGTAGGCTATGTGTGATTAATACCCCATGTTGCCTATTTTATTAAGTCGATGAGTTCGGCTGTAGGGCAGAGTGTCTAACTAAAATATTTTCGATGTAGTCGCTTGTGCTAATTTTTTTTTTTTACGATGTAACTTACTTTGTTATTCTGAAATTTAGGCTAAATATTTACATGTCCAACAGTGTTTTTTTCCCCTTAAATTGAAGAGCTAAATTCATTTTATTAGGCTACGTATGTTTTCAATGATATGGAATTAATGCTGTTGGCCTGCTGTCACAACCATATTTTTGTGTAAATTTTGAAATAAAAAGTACTTGAATGTTCACATAAAATCACGTTATTTCTCCATTATTTGAAAAGGTGCAAGAGGGGGAAAAGAGACAGGGCCTTGAAGCAGAATGTCTTGAGGCAGAACAGATAGTCTATATAAACTCCAGTGAATGTGTTTTGTTTTCCAGGCACCCCCTCTTCCCTCTGCTTGCACTAGTTTTCGAGAAATGTGAATTAGCGACGTGCACGCCGCGCAAGAGCGAGGTGACCGGCGACGTCTGCTCGTCAGAGTCATTTGACGAAGATATTACAGTATTTTCAAAACAGGTCAGGCCTTCGTTTGTCTTCTCTAACAACCGGTTATTCCAACATAAAAAAATAAAATAAACCGTGATAACAACCAACAACACAGCCCAGTTTAATTTTGTGTGACAATTGTGGGCTTTATCGATATTCCAATACGATCGCCATTGTTTGTTTTGTTTTCTTCATTTCAGATAAGGGCGGAAAAACCTTTCTTCTCGTCAAATCCAGACTTGGATAATTTGGTAGGTCGGCCTGTATTTTGAGACAAATTGCCAATAATGTTTTACTTGACACCAATTTAATTCCTTTATTACAACTGTATAAAACCACAAAGCCATTTTGTGACGTGATATGTCGTTTCGTTTTTAGATGATTCAAGCCATACAAGTGTTACGATTTCATCTGCTTGAATTAGAGAAGGTTTGTCTTTCAATTATAATTTATATGTTTATGGTAACAACTTACAATAAGGTTTTTAGTTAACATGAACTAATAGCCTAACGAACTAGCCTAGCATTTATTAATCTTTAGTTAATTTTATTTACATTTAGGCCTAAGCTACATTATTAAAATCAAATATTGTTAAGCCGTTTTGTTAACATTATAGTTAATTCACTGTGAAGTAACATGAACAAACAATGAACAGCAGGATTTTTATTAGGCTAACAAAGATTAGTATACAAATTAATTGCTCGTTGTTAGGTAACGCATTACGTTAATAAATGAGACCTTATGGTTAAGTGTTACTATAATTTATATGACGTGCGTCAACATGTAAATAACACATAGGCCTATTATTAATGTGAATATTGTCCTTTCTCATTTCTCATCGTAGGTGCATGAGCTGTGTGACAACTTCTGTCACCGCTACATCAGCTGTCTGAAGGGCAAGATGCCCATTGATCTGGTGGTGGATGATAAAGAGGGGGATCCAGGTCTGACGGAGAGGAATTTACACGCACCCCGGGAGGGACAGACCCAGGCAAGCCTTCAGATAAACTCCTTCTGCATTGGGGTGCTTTTAAACGGGCAGTGCTGAATAGTTTTGCTTTGAACAAGTGACCAGTTTACTTAACTTAAAAAAAAAAAAAAAAGAAAACAGTGAGGAAACCCATTGCCTAAAAAATGTCAAATTTCTCTGTTGGGCCATGTGGTGAGAAAACATTTAGCATTTTTCATCATGTTTAATGCATTATATATTTCATAAATAATTATAACCAAAGTTAAAATGCATTATAATATTTGCATATTCCTTGTTACATCTGGAATTGAGTGATTTGTAATGCTTTTAATGCAGTTTAGATTACGTCTTATGATTTATTATAACTGTGGTATTCACAAGATGCATTATAAGGTGCATTACAATGCATTAAAAATACTTTTAAAAAATGCATCATACATAAAGGCTTTTAGTAAAGTGTTACCCTTTTTCAGCAAATGCACGATTGACATGAAACCTGTTTTTTTTGTAATCCTTCTATATTTATTATGCATGCATCTTTTATGACCACGCAATAATTGAGACATATAAAAAATAAAACCACAAACTTAAAAGCACCTAAAATATACCCTTATTTAAAAATGTTGAATAGATTGGTCACCTGCTCAAATACAGTAGTGAAGGGAACTTGAAACACTAGCCTGGAGAGATTGTTTTTGTGGGGAGGCCAGAAACTCCTGTTTCATGAGATACAATACGGCCACAGACTATCTGTCCCCGTCGTCTATATTAAATAACGGCAGAGAATCACTCTTCTGTCATATTACAATGAGTCAGTTTTGCTCTTTTGAGGTTAAATGAAACCCGAGTCTTCACATTATAGTGTACATGTGCATAATTAAATATACACAACAACCCACGAAATTATTACAGATCACATGGTAATACAAATTACAATGTTGTCCATTCCTACACTGACCAAGGGTGCCTCCCACCAATCAAAAATAAATAAATATGTGGTTATTTCAGAATATATTTATATACACACACACACAGCAAACTTGGCAGTGTTAATCATTTAGTGTGTAAATAATCCATCACAGTTCATTAGTGCTGTGTATGTCTTGAATACCTATCACTGAAGCATTTTGGACTGTCTTTACTGTTTACAGCATTATGTGCATGGATGCCTGTGAGTTTTTGTGACTGTATTTCCCTTAATGATGTGGGTTTTTTTAGTCATCGTCATTGCATTTGGAATGTTAAGGATTATGGTTGAAAATCTTGATTTATTATGACGTTTCGCAAGACACCGTCGAGATGCTCACTTTAAAACAGCTCCTTATTTGTACAAGGAAAAAGATCAGACTACGTTACTATTGTAGTCAACTTTACAAATCAACTCATAACTATGTAAAATCCGTAGTCTGGTATGTAGATTAGATACTTTAACGAATCTAAAATAATTAAATATATGCATAGGGAAGAATCGGGGCAAATTGTCACATTGGGAAATATAAGGTAAATATAATTACACAAATCCTCTTAAAATAGGTTAATTTTTTTGTATATCATCCAAGCTACATTTTCAATTTCATGATGTTATTTAAGTGCATTTGTGTAAAAAGTGAACACAATAAAACATACTATTTTTTTGAAGAATTTTTCCTAAATTTGATATATATATATACACACACAGATACATTATATACTATAAGGATATATAGTAACTAATGTAATATACAGGTTTGATATATTAATTTTTTATCAATTAAATCTATGCATTGAGTTAGTCACAAATAAACCCACTATATATATATATATATATATATATATATATATATAAAACTAACCGGGGCTAGTTGTCACATTGATAATTTACTCCATATATTTAAACATTTAAATCATATATATGTGTGTGTGTATGTAAATAGCCCCAGTCTCTCCTAAAGTAATCCTTTTCGCTCTTCTCACTCTCTGACCTCTGGTTTAGACATTTCTTTATAGGTTTAGTGTCAGTTAATTGCAACACACTGATCAGATTGCATCTTAAAAACATAAAAAATTGTAGTCACTGACATGTAAACGTTCTCAGTTGGGCGCTGTGCAGCGATATACACACTGACCAGATGAACAGGTGTTTCACGTCATAGCTGTCATTATATTATGTATTTTAGCACAGTTCGAACGCTCAGTCGACCAATCGGCATCCAGAACCGCATCCGTCCGATCAAGATGGATCCCGTGCGTGTGTGTTTGTTTGTCTTGTAACTGACGTGCAGATGTTTGTGCGTGTGTTTATACACAGCGGTTTGCTCTTGCAGCATGTGTTCTGCATTACTCCTTACAGCACGCCTCTGGTATGCGGCGCTATACTGTACTTAACCAATAATATATTACGCTTATTACTCTGTCTACCTGTCTCTCTCTAGGTGTTCTGGAGAGAGGACGACGCGGCATCTGTTCATTCCTCTGAAGCTCCGGCGGCCTGCAGCAGACGCGCCGGCTCACACAATGGAGACAACAGCAGCGAGCACGGTAACACACTTGCACGCTATGCTACAGATACACACGCAAGAGCTCGCTGTGTGCCAAGTGAAACAGATCTGCTGCAGGTTTGTCATCTCTAGCATACATTTACACTTTAGCACCACCACGGGGGTCTCCGACTGCACACACACACGTACACGCAAGTACACACATCGGTAGACTGCTCCTAAATAACTGCAGCCTCTCGGTGTGTGTGTGTGTTTGTGTGTGGATGTGTGTTGGACAGGAAATGGTGCATGATGGATATAAAGACTCTTCTCTGGGCTCTCTCTGCTCTGAGCACCAACCATGGCCAATAAAAACCAGAGTACATACTTCCCCGAGCACCGCATCTGTGTGTGTGTGTGTGTGTGTGTGTGTTTGTTCACTCTGCCTCAGCGCAGCAGCTGTGAGTCTGGCTCGGACAGAATATCTCACTACCTGAAAAAGAGAAACAACAGACAGACAAACACACGGATAAAGGATCACAATGAAGCACGAGTCTGTCCTAGAGCATTATTTATACTGTAAACATTTGTCTTTTCAGCTTTTAGGTCTAATCTAAAAGGGCATGTTATATGCTTTTAATTTTTTATGTGAAGCTTGTTGACATTTTGTGACTTTTGCTTTGAAATTAGAGAAAAGGATAACCTGAAAAATGGTAAATCCACAATGAACTGGTTCTATTCAAGTCAAATAAATATTATTTATTGTTACATACATTAATTCATACCAGCAATACTAATTATATGGGTTTAAGCAGGTAGAATTAACTCTTTTCAGCTGCTATTTATAACATATGCAGGTCCCGTCAGGTTTTATTCCTTACAAACAGTTATTTTTTTCAATGAAGAAGGACGTTTTTAGCTTTGAAGTTACAGTTTTTACAGTACAGATGTTGGCTCCTAATGAGTAGGGGTGTAACAATATAGTTATTTTGTGTTATTTGATCTAATATCTGTTATTAAAAATAAAAAAGAAGCAAATTACAAACAATATGTCAAAAACAAAAAATATGAATTAAACAAATGAAGTTTTTCAGTACAGAAATGTTATAATCAAATGTGAAAATGATAGTCTGTAATAAAGCTAAAAAAGTGATGCATTCAATCCTAGAAAGTTATTTTCTCTTTAGTTTGATTCACATTGATAACACTTTTTATCATTGCGCACGTCCCAAATTAGCAAACTTTGGCAGTGTGCCCGTCAACACAAGCTCATTTTCAAGATAGATTGCACTTATAACTCTTTATAACATCAAGCACGTCCGCTCTATCTTCTCATTCATGCTTTTCATCACTCTGAAGTGTCAATGGTGATGTATATTTACATACCAAGATCTAGTAAAACCTCTAACGATATTATATACCGTAGAAACGATATATATCGCCATACCACCACTAGCCTACAAATGAGCCATGATATTACCCCTTTAAAAAAGCTATCTGCTAAATTAAACCATATTGAACAGAAGTGAAATAATTAGTTGGAATGATGTATTTTGAGTATAATGTGTATTAAATGATTTTAAGTACTATTGGTGTACATTAACGGTGGAAATAAATCAAAACTAAATGTGGATTTGCATTTAAAATCTTTAAAAAATGTATGCAGCCAATGCAAAAAATAATTAAGTAAATACTTTAGATCACCGTGTACTATCTCAAACTCTATGTTAATAGCTGGTTTCTTTTTCTCAGGTGACTTTCTGGATCAGAGTGTCGCCTCTCCGAGCACAGGAGAGGAGGAAGAACCCCGATGAGAGAGAGGAAGAACAACAAGAAAGAGGGATTTTTCCCAAAGTGGCAACCAACATCATGAGGGCATGGCTGTTCCAGCACCTCACGGTAAAACATGTCTCCACTTTCCCAATAATATTCCAAATTACCCTCTTATGATCATAATTATGTGTTATTTTGTACCAAACCACCACGTGGTGAACAAAAATTATTCAATGCAATTCCATATAAATGTAAATGACATAATTATGGCTTTCAGAAACGATAATGCTCAACTAACAGCCCAAGATAAATGCATGTTATGTGATTATAAGGATCATTATAAGGTGCTCAGTATTATTATGAAACCTAAAGTTGTGCTTCTTCACTTTTAAAACTTAATCTGAAGTTCATTCATCACACATATAGGCATATAAAACCGCGTACAGATGCACAGAACATGAGTAAGAAGCTGTGCCGGCGTGTCTGTACCTGCACGCCAGCATTATTTCAAGCCCAGTGACGCTTCCACATTGCCTAGAGGCTTATTGTACACACACACACACACACACAGATGCACTAACTGACTGGTGTAACAATATACTGGGATAAACACAGGCAGGGTTTCCTTACTGTTGTCATGTGTACGGTGTGATAACGGTTTCCATGGTAAAGTGGGCGGGCACAGCTCATAGCCCCTCCCCCTCGCTCTGAACTTTGAACATATAATCTGAATCCGAACAGACATTAAGCCTTTGTTTCTGTATTTTCCTCCTCTCTCATTCGGAAACTTGTTGAATCTCTTTCCAAACAAATAGGCGCTCACACTACCTCATAAACACTAGCTCATATGCATCCCACATAAAAGCTGTGATTTGGATTGGGTAATTAGTGGGTAGTTTGTTCCCTTCTTGACAGCAGATGTGAAGCAGCCGAGCACACGGCTGCCCGAAGCAATCAACGTTATGGAAGGATTTTTTTATGATTTATATAAGAGTCACAAGAGGACAGGAAAGAGCCGAACATGTGCTAACCAGTCATTGCGGCAACGCATAATATTCAAGATTTTTAATTGAAACCTACAAATAACGTCGTTAGCAAATTAGCTCAAACACAATGGCTGCGATTCAAAGCTTGTGTGCTCCCAGCGTTTTCAGATACGCTAAACCTAACCTGTTCTTCAACGTTGATAATAATCAAAAATAGCATCAAAGCATCATATTAGATTGATTTGATGTCAGGGTGAAGTAAATATTGTACAGATATGAGCACATAAACACGATGAACATTTGGAGGTAAACATGCGGATTCTAGACATGCGAGGGCGCCGACTTAAGGTGGTGTGCATGCAGATAGATGACATTACAACATTCCCTGAGATCATTAGGGGGGTCAAAGGTCTTGTGTGTGAAAGAACGCGCCCCTACCTTTACTCCAGTACAGTTCCCATGATCCGTTCAGCTCCGGCAAGCACACAAACACCGTGCAGCGCCACCTCAGACGTTACTGCATCCTTCTGTTTTGAAGTTTAGAAATATGAGAAGAGCATGCAAAACATAATTCATATGTTTCCACCCCGCCCATTCCCAGGCTCTGATCAATTTAAATCTCCATATTGATGTTTGTCAGTTGTAAATGTGATTTCGCAGACCTCCGCTCGCTGATTACCCCTAATTCAGCTGCAGAGCAGACCAAAGGCAACGTGTTTAAAGATTTAGCTCATTATTTTTTCACTCGTATTGTTCAAAACCATATGCAGTTATTTTCATGACGCATGAGTCATTTTGTCTACTTTAATGGTGGGGGTTTCTTGTTTTTTTTTAGCTTCATAGTTTCCTTGTTGCATGAAAAAGAACTGAATTGAGTTTTGCCTCCCAAAAAACAAAAAAAACATGCAGGTTTGGAACAATTTGAAGGTTATTAAATAATCCCTTAATTTTCATTCTTGGGTGAGCAGTCAGTCAATGTTCACTGTATTTCACAGATTTAACACCCACCTGTGATTGACGTTATGAGTGAATGTTTATTCAGTAAAATTAATAGAACGTTTTTTCAAAGTTTACTGGTCTTCAATAATGTTAGCACAAAAACATTATTTATACACTCTTAGAAAAAAGGGTTCATTGGGGTTCTATATATGAAGCATAGGGTTCTTTACTCAACTCAAAAGAGCCTTTTATGATAAAGGTTCTATAACGACAAGAAAGAACCCTTTTGGCACAAAGGTTCTTTATAGGCTATTATTCATTCATATATTACATTATTCTGCAACATTTTGTAGCTGTGATTTAATTATTGTTTATTAAACTGTTGTAGTAACTTAATATCACATTTTAATCTGCTAATTTTTGGAGGCGAAAAACTGAAATGGCACTCTTCGTTTGATAATGATTAGCTACATTAAATTATATAATTATATACATTTTCTCCCCATATCTTGATTTGCTAGATCATTCACATGCATTCATAAATACATTTTAGGGTCTCTGCTGTTTGTCAATAATATGACATTTTTAATCTGGAAAGGCAAACAAATGATAATGAATGAACCTAAAAGGTTCCATATGGAACTGATATGGAACCCCTAAAGGGTTCTTATTATTGAACCCTTAAAAAGGGTTCTGGTATAAACCTTTAGGGATTCCAAATACGTAAGGTACTTTTAAGGTTCTGATATGAACCTTTTCTTTATAAGAGTGTACCGTATTCATGGTTTGGTTGGGCATTCATTCAATGTTTTTTTTTTAAATGGAACTTGTTTTAGAATCTTCAGAGAACATTTTAAAAGTAACATTCCCATAATGTTTGCAGAATCATCAAATGGAATGTTCCCTTAACCAAAAATCCAAAGATTTTTCAAAAATTGACTTTTTGGATCGTTCCAGGAATGGAAGCTTAATGGCGACATACCAAAGCGTTCTTAGACCATATTTTTGTTAGCTGGGGTGCCTTTTGTTTGGGGCTTTATTTATACTTTCTAGGCTTTCATGCTACTGTTTTAGCCGGTTTCTCCACAGGCGTACTTTTCCTTTGAAGCGGTCGAGCATTTGGTTGTAATGAGGGAGCCGCAATTAGCGTCAGTCTCAAAAAATGAGGAGCGGAGGGCTTTGTTGGGGGCGGGGTGGGCATGATGGAGTTCATTTAGCCTAACTGCACGGGCATGTTGTGTGAGGATGGATCTGCTGGGGTTCCTCACCCCAGGGTCTCTCCAGGGTCTGAACTCGCTGTTATCAAAACACCATCCATTACGGCTCTGACAGCTCCTCCTGGGGACCTGGGTTCTGCTAAGACCTACAGGGAATTTCCGTCCTTGCCCATGAAAAGAAAGGGATGCGGAAAAGAAAAATGTTGGAGAGAATGAAAGAGAAGGAGAGGTGATTCATCACGGCCAGACTCTTTCTTTTTTTTCTTTTTTCTGTGAAAACGCAGAGGGGAGGGGGGCGACGCCTAAGACACAGAGATGAAACGGAGAACCGTCGAACTGAGAAGTACATGCCTCACTTTGGGATTCACTCAAGACTGTAGCTGCAAAGTTAATGAAAATCACAGTCGGCCTGCTGGGTCTTTGTGGGAACATCTTTCTAGAAATGAAAATCTGTTTTATGCAGTGTTGAAGAAGCTACTTCTAAGAATAGCTTGCCAAGTAACAAGCTACTCAGTACAATTCAAAGTATACTCGACATATCGTAAAGCTACTCATTTGAGAAAAGTACTACTTCAAATCTATTAAGTTATATTGACAGCACATCCTGCAGAAGTCTGAGGCACACCCCAAAAATGGTTTTAATCCAGCTGTGTATATCTTCTGCAGAAGTGTCAGAATAGCATATCAGTTTAACATTTGCCAAACATTTCCTTTTACCATTAATCTGTAATAGTCCAATACACTTCTAAAAGATATAAATAACTTTATATCACTTTAAATATAACTTTTGCGATTGGTAATCGATTAATCGCATCCAAAGTGCAGGTTTGGTGTTTACATAATATATATATGTGGGTGCACTGTGTATAATCACTTTATATATATATGTAAATACACACACACGCTTGTATATATTAAGAACATTTGTATATATATACTGTATATAGATTTATATATGATTTATATTATATATAAATATGAAATATTTTATAAACAAATAATATTTTTTCGCAACATATACATGCACGTGTGCGTATTCATATAAATACAAAATAATCATACACAGTGCACCCACATATATCTTTGTAGCAAACACAACCTTTTATTTTGCATGCCATGACCATTTGCACAGCCTGATTCTGAGAAAAGAAAATAATAATATTATAATTAAGAAAATATATATTTGAGACTTGTATCTGTCTTTATTATTATACTTTATGTATATACACACACAAGTCTTAAATATTATATATATTATCGAACAGTTGGAAAAAAAAAATATATATTTAACATAATTAAGGATATTAGTAAAGATAAAATAACAGATGTATTTTATTCTAATATCTTTATCATAATACTACATTTCAATGCTTTACGATAACACATACATGTATGTATAAATTAATTAAATATTTGTATATCATTTCAAATATATAAATTATATTGCAATTTAATATTACCATTAACTGAACCAAAAAATATGCTAAGTATTGTCCCCTTTGGTTAGGATTTAGTACTTGGATCTTGTATTATTTTTTGATCCTGCTGTCTGTGATTTTTGGGTTGTGACCCAACCAGTTGGAAACCACTGATATAGTACAGAGTCTAAGAAGAAGAGTCTAAAGTCTAGACTCAGTTTTTGAGTACAATAGAGGGACCATCACACACACACACACACACACACACACACACACACACACACACAGCTCCAGCGGCCTGGTGAGGCCTGGGTGTGTTTTAGTAAGCTTTTTAAGTACCGTTCACCCTGAATTACCCACCATTAGAGCCCTAACAGTTTGACTGCCTCTGTAAACAGGATAATGACCACACACACCTTTAACTCTTCATTGAGTTTCACAGGACACGCACACACACACTCACACACACACACCTTCAGCCAGCATGAAGCCACTCGGTTGTAAAGTTACCAGCAAGATGTAACTGAACCAGAATATG